>WOXC01003844.1:0-203878 GCA_011680675.1 Gymnobelideus leadbeateri | reverse complement strand
TTGAAAGCTTTTTTAAAAATGTTGAGTACAAAGTGTTTAGAAATAAGTAGGCTGAAAGTTGTTGACAATCGAAGTTATTTGTTGAACTGAAACGAATCTATTTCTCTCTAAACTTCAGAATCTATTAATCATCTGGAAATCACCATGAGCATCAGTCTCAAAGCTCCCTTTGGTTTTCCCTATGGAATTAGGGAAATGTAGGAGGCCTTTTTATTAAAGAATTTATTGAGAAACAAAAAAGCAAACAGCAAAATCTATCTTTCTCCTGTAACTAGATTGATATTTTCTGATAACTTGGCATCTATCAGAACAGACCTGGGGTTTTCAAAAATCTATTGTCCATGATGTTAGCTGATTACTGCTGGTCCTTGGCATACTTTGGAGATACTGTTCTTGGGATTGAAGAAAATAAAAATAAAGCAGAAATATTGAAGAAATTAAAGGAGAAATATCCACATAACCATTTGGACTAAACTCATGCCTCAGCCTGGTTTTGTGATATTCCAGATTACCTTTAATTAGGTCCCATATGCTAAGAAATTCACAAAGTCATTTCAGAATGCTACTTCCATTCTACATTAAACACACACACACACACACACACACACACACACACACACATACACACATACACACCGCCTGCCACAGAAAAGAGGTGTTATGAAATAAAAAAAACCATAATTGAACTCCAAAAACCTCTATGGACACTGATCTATGTGTTAATCTAGACTGGGGTGGGGAAACTGTGGTGCATTCTAGGCAATAGATTATTAATTCTTTCAGGGCAGGGATTTCTTGCCTTTGTATCCCTAGCAATTTGTACTGGACATAGTACACACTTAATAAGTGCTCATTGAGTGACTAACTATGCTTCATTTAACCCAAAGACCTTAATAATAATAGCCAACATTTAAATGATAGTTTATAGTGCTTGCTATCCAAGGTTACATTAATCTACTTTAGATATATCTCTTATGTGTGTATAAATATAAACATACATACATATGCATACACATATTTTTCCCTAATAAAATATAAGTTCCTCGAGGGCAGAGCTAGCTCCTTGAGGGCAGAAATAGTTTCATTTTTTGCCTTTTTATCCTCTAGCGCCAAGCATAGTGTCTGACACATCATAGAGGCCAAATAAATATTGTTTATTGATAACAAATGATTTTTACATATTTTATTTCACTTGACCCTCACAAAAACTGTGAGGTAGGCACTACAAGTATTTTTAGCCTCCACTTCATGGAAAGACAGTCTTTGGCAAAGTGAATTTCCCAAGGTTAAAACAGTGGTGAGTGAAGGGACATGGATTTGTACCTACATTTTCTAATTCCAATTACTATATTTTTTTCCATTATATCAAAAAGCTTCTCAAACTGCACAGTGCCATACAGAAGCCAGGAATAATATCAATAAACCTGCCTCTAGTACCATTAGTAGTATATTTGCAGTTACATATGTGTACATGAAGGGTTTCATTTAAAGGGCTCAGTAATATTTACCTTGAAAATGGAAATGTGTTAACTTCATTACTCTCTGGGAGCAAAATTTACCATCTTGTATTTAACCAATCTATTTGAAAGTATACTTCCTGATGAGGTAACATCTGCCAGTAAGATTCCTTCAATTCTCTCTCCTAACCAACTTTTCCATGGTTATAGAGGATGACATGACAAAATAGTAGAAAGAATAAAAAGTTAAATTCTCCTGAAACTATATCATTAAGAGGTAGCATGTTAGAATAGGAAGAGACTTGAATTGTGGAGTTCAGATTCAAATCCCAACTTTGATACTTATTATCTGTGTGACCTTGAGAAAGTCACTTTCCAAGCCTCAATTTCCTCATTTGTGAAATGAGTATATTGGATTAAGTGACTTCTAATCTTTTCCAGTTCTAAACCTATGATCTTATGGTATTACAGGAGCAAAGAGTCAAAGTTATTGAAGTCAAGCTTCGGCTCAGTATGAAGAAAAACTTCCTAACAATTAGATCATTCCTGAAGCAGAAAGAGCTGCCTTGGGAGCTAGTGGATTTGTGTTGAGGTGAACTAGATGGCCCAGAAAATCTTTGGTTAGAAGAACATTTTAACTCATTCATTCTTTACCTCAGGCATTATGTCCATTTAAAAATAGTAATAGCCTGTGCCCTAAGATGAACTGATAGACATCAGATAAATAACTCTCCAAGTTGCTAATTTTTTTTTCTAATATTGGTCTTTGGGGATTTATGGGTCAAGGTCAAAACCTAAATGCTTTTGACCAAAGGCTGTTGAGAAAAGATAAACAATTATGTAATCTTCTTCAGAGTTACTTATAAAGTTTAGAATAAAACAGAGATGGGTTGTTTCAGTGTGGAAAGTGTCTACTACTTTAAATTTGAAGAAAAGGGTTTATCTCTGATGAGAGGACATTATGGGGTCTGGGGAAGTCCAGTCCTTGTTTTTAGGAAATTCTTCTAGTATTTATCAAGTGCTTTCACAAAGGAAGACACTGAACTAAATGTTGGGGAGGAACAAAGCATGAGAAGACAACCTGATTCTTCAAGCATCTTACCATCCTAGGAAATGAGAGGTATAAAAATAGCTAAGCTAATAAAATAACTCACATTTACATATAATGTTTTAAGGTTTTTTGAAGTGCTTTCTTTGCAACAATCCTATAAAGTTATGATTCCAATTTTACAAATAGGGAAACTCAGAATAAGAGATTAAATGACTTGTTCATGATCAAACAGTTAACAGTGAGGGAGGGATTCAAGATTAGGTTTCCTGACTTGCAATTCAGAGTTCTTGACACAATAATGTGATTAATACACCGGACAGGCCGATTGTAAAGCCAGTGGTAAGTGGTAGAAATGGTAATTAGCATAGTCAGTTTTCAAAGCAAATATTGTAAAGCATCAGTTAATTTATTTTGGCACAAGTCCCCATATCCTTGATATCTATATGTATATATGCAGATGTGTCCAGTCAGTAAAGAGCCGTAGGGGAGAGAGTGTGAGATTTGAAGTCAGAAAGTCATTAATTTGAACCCTGATTCAGATACTTACTAGCTGTGTGACCCTGGAAAAGTTACTTAACAACTCTGGATTTCAGTTTCTCCAAGATGAGGATTATAATAGCACCTACTTTATAGGATTATTGTGAGGATCAAGTAAGTTAACACATCCAACGTGTTAACAAACCTTAAAGCTCTACATAAGTGCTAGTTGTTGTGGTGGTGCTGGGCTGGTGGTGGTTGTGAAAAATATTTACTCTGCAAGTTAATTAAAATTCTATAGTCCAGAAAGGAAGGGAAATTTTCAGGGACAAGGGATGACTATTTTGCTTCCATACCCTAAAATTTGCTTTCCCAAGATTTGGGGTGCATATCAAATGGTATCAGGCTTTTCTCTCCTCTATCAGAAACTCTAGGAGGGAGTGGTTGCTTCCACTAAGGTTTTATAGAAGAAATCCCAATAGGTAGGACTAAATTATCATGATGTATAATTTCCAGCACAGAAGTCAATGTTTCCATTTTAGTGACAATTATATTCAGTAACAAATTTTTCCTTGTTTGTCTTTTACTTTTTGAAGGATGAAATAATTTCTAAAATTATTTTCTTTTAAAACAATTAATTAGTATTTATTTTCTCTTCCTCCCACCTTAACCTAACCCCCAATTAAGCAACAGAACAACCAACAAACATAAAAACTCCATGCCAAATATTCGCAGTTAAATCATACTGGAAATGGCCAAATATGTATGTTTTATTCTGGAGCTTGTGTCTATCTCCTCTCTGTGAGGCAGTAAATAGAACGCTTCAGTTTTAGCATGCTAAATGCCTTCTCTCCAGATTCTCAAGTCTTTCAAAGTTTCTCTTTTTTTGTTTTTCCTTAATGCTGTTATTGAATAAATGCTACTGTTGTTCTGGTTATGTTCACTGTGCTTGATTCTGGGTTGCATGAGACTGCCTAGATGGTGGATCGGGTTGTCTGGCTGTCTGAACACATATTACTGGTATACTAATTTGGGTCTCTCTTTTGTTGTAGCTGAAGCTCCAAAGCATCCCAGTTTGGGGTACAGTGGGGGGCCTTTGTCCTATGGAGCTCTGGAGTTAACCTGTGTGTGGGACCAAGCTGCTTTGCAATATACTTTCCATCTACCCTGACTTATCTTTGGTCAAAGTCTCTTTAGCATTTCTACAGTCTTTTGTATGCATTCCTAAGTGAAGGGAATAGTTTATGGCCGATTCTCTTTGATTTTCTCAGTGTTCATTTGGCACATTTTTTAGAGCCTCAGCAGAGTGTTTTGTTGGGATTTAAGAGTCCTCTAGGTCATAATATGCCATCATCTTTCTACAATTCCTGGTATCACAGTGGGTAAAATTATTATTAAGGCAAGTCAAGAAGTTAGCTGCAATGGAAAATTCATGGGAAGATATAAACAATAATCATACAGGATAAGGACACCTCAAACTATGTCCCTATCCAATGGACTTGATCCCTCCCCCACCTTCCTCTAGTAGATAAAAATGGGAACCCTGCATTTTGAGGGTCCCTTCCAGGGTGGTGCTATCAGGCAGAGCCCGTCCCCCCACCCCACCCCAATCTTTCCTCCTAGCATGTCAGTTTGAGGAGATCACGGCTTGGGGCAGGGCCCTTCCATTCCTGTCCCATCTTCTCCTTCCCCTTTACTGAATTCACATGAATATGGCAGACTTAATCTGTCCCTGAGATGGGGGCTGTTTTTCCCACCCCCATTCCCATTTTGTACTCTTCCTTGAAAATCTTTTAACAAGGAGGTAAATCTGGTTTGATTTTTCTTTCCCAGCTCCCTTCTCCAGACAAGGGAGTCTGATCCTATGATCTTAGTTTGTTCTTCTTGCTCATACACACTGTCCTGGGTGTCTTACAGGTATACAGTGGGATTATTGTTTTGGGGTAGTGGGTAGGGGAAAGACAGGGACAAAATTTGTAACTCAAAACCTTGTGGAAATGAATCGTGTAAACTAAAAATAAACACAAATTTTAATTTAAAAAAAGAATAAATTCCCATAAAAAACAAAAATGTAAAATAAATAATTTTGATCACATTAAGTTAAAAAAAACTTTTGTACAACCCCCCCCCCAAAAAAAAACCACCCCAAATGCAACCAAGATTAGAAGTAAAGCAGAAACCTGGGAAACAATCTTTATACCAAGTATCTCTGATAAAGACCTCATTTCTCAAATATATAGAGAACAGAGTCAAATTAATGAGAATACTTAATTCCCCAATTGATAAATGGTCAAAGAATATGAAGAGGCAGTTTTTCGATGAAGAAATTAAAACTATCTATAGCTAAATAAAAAAAATGCTCCAAATCACTAGTTATTACAGAAATGCAAATTAAAGCAACTCTGAAGTACCTTATCATACCTATGAGATTTGTTAATGGGACAAAAAAGGAAAATGATAAAGGAGAAAATGTGGGAAAAATTGAAACACTAATGCATTGTTGATGGTGTTGTGAACGGATCCAACCATTCTGGAGAGCAATTTGGAACTATGCCCAAAAGGCTTTAAAACTATGCATACTCCTTCCTCCCCATCCTCCCCAGCCTCAGCCCTATCCTGACCCAGTCACACCATACCCTCTCCCCATCCTCCTCTTAAAAGCTGGAAGCAGGAGGAAGGCTTGGAAGGCAGGGGGACCCCTCTATCCAGAGGCATTAGATGGGGCTGGGGCATGTGGTCAACCCCTCCCCCATTTCCCCCAGCCTTGAATCCCTCCCGTCCAATCAGTGTTGGAGCCCTGATCTGCCCCCTCCCCCCACAGTGACTGTCCCTGGTGATCACTCTTCTGACCTCTGTAATAAATGACATTACTGACGGGAAAAACAAACAAACAAACAAACAAACAAAAAAACACTGTGCATACTCTTTGATACACTATTAGGTCTGTATCCTAAAGAGATCATTTAAAAAGGGGAAAGGACCCACATGTACAAAAATAATTATTGAATAATAATTATAATAAATAATTATAGTAGCTTTTTTGTGGTGGCCAAGAATTGGAAGTTGAAGGGATACCCATCAACTGTGGAATGGCTGAATAATCTGTAGTATATGAATGCAATGGAATACTATTGGTCTATAAGAAATGATGAACAGTTCTAATGCAGATCAAAACATACTATTTTATCTTTTTTGTTTTGTTTTTTCTTTCTTGTGGTTTTTCCCTTTTGTTTTGATTCTTCTTTCACAACATGAATGATATGGACATATGTTTAATATTATATATGTGTGTGTATGTATATATGTGTGTGTGTGTGTGTGTGTGTGTGTGTGTGTGTGTGTGTGTATCCTACATCAGATTATGTGCTATCTTGGGGAAGGTGGAAAGGGGAAAAAATTTAGAATTCAAACTCTTATAAAAGTGAATGTTGAAAACTAAAAACAAATAGACAAATAGGAATGTAATGGAATATGTCCTATAAGAAATGACGAGCAGGAAGATTTCAGAAAAACCTGGTAAGACTTGAACTGATGTTGAGTGAAGTGAGCAGAACCAGGAGAACATTAGACATAGTAACAGTAACACTGTGTGATGATCAACTATGACTGACTTAGTTCTTCTCAGCAAAACAGTGATCCAAGACAATTCCCAAAGACTCACAATGGAAAATGCTATCCACATCCAGAGAAAGTACTGTCAGGTCTGAATGCAGATCCAAGCATACTGTTTTCACTTTTTTGTATCTTTTCCCTTTTTTTCTGTTTCTTCTTTTACAACATGACTAAGGTGGAAATATGTTCACATGATTGTACATGTATGTCCTGTATCAAGTTGTTTACCATCTTGGGAAGGGAGGAGGGAGAAAAAAATGAACCCAAAATTTTATAAAAGTGAATTTTGAAAACTATCTTTACATATAATTGGAAAAAATAAAATGCTATTTACAAAAAAAAAGAAAACAAGATTTGCAATATTAAGACTATACCACTAATCAAGACTGATCACTGAGAGACTATGTGGCTAAGGGATGGGGGTATTTTAAAATTTGGAATAAGTTCATAGTCTCCTCCAGACATTTGCTAGTTGTATAACCACAGGCTTACCATTTAAGCTGTGGGCCTCAATTTTGCTATCTGTTCAATGGGGATACCAATACCTATCTCAGCATTCTTCTGAGACTCATATTATATAATGTATATAAAGTGCTTTGCATATTTTAAAGTACTATGTAATATATCAGTTATTATAATTTGCCCACTACCATCCTTTACTGGTGATTCACATGGTATTTAATCATTCTCTTTGGATACATTTACAAAGACTCATTTTCAGAAGAAAACTATTAGTAAATAGAATTATGTTGCTGGATCATTTTTATTGTCTTTATTGTGTTTTTTTATATTCAAAACTCATATTACTGTCATAGCCATAGGTCATATTGGTTGATTGTTTCCCCACCAACCAAGACTTGCAGAACCACATAACATCAGTCTCTAGGTTCCTGGCAACTTTTCCTCCTGGAACTGAGCTACCCTGTGCATGTTAACACAATACACAGAAACAAGTTATCTAGAAAATGCTCTTAGTTTAAGGACTGTAATGTTGCCAAAGCTCTGCTGTCAGGCACAAGTTTCCATCCATTAGTAAGCGATGAATCCTTTAGTTTGCAAGGACTACTCACTTCTGAAATTGAAAAAGAAGTGCTAAGTAGTCACATTCCCAAACTGGCGAGATTGAGATAGAATGAAGGGTTGTTCTTATCAAGGCTAATATTTATCAACAAGAAATCCTAGAAGTCTAGCCTTGATCACTGACTGAAAAAGACTCTCAGTTGAACCCATTCACTGAGGCTAACATGATATAATCAAATCCATTCCAAAAGTTTAAAGGCAGAAAATGCTTCAGCTGATACCCATACATTATTTATTTTCTGTTAAAGCTAGAGGTGTGTCTCTGTTTATGGAGAGCCCCATTCAGACAATCCAAGTTTAAAAAACAGAAAAGCTAAGAGGATGATTATTTGTTTTATAAAAAGGCCCTGTCCTTGAGCTTTTGGAGAAGTGAGTGAACTTCTCTATTTTCACTGAAACTTGGGGCATGTAATGAATAATTAACAACTGAAAATCAATCAGAAATTAATAAAAATTGTTGGAAATATTAATGTAAGTCAATGGAAGAACACAGCCTTATATATATGTATATATGCATATATGTATATATATATTGCTTGCCTAAAGCAACACATATTTGAATACAGTTTTTATATTAGCATATGTGATCTCAATGCCAGAATAAGTCATTTAAGAACTATATCACCTTTGGTAAGTCATTCATTCTCTTGGGATCTGAGTTTCCTTATCTATAAAATAAGGAGGGCAATAAGATGATCTGAATTTCTTATCTATAAAATGAGGGGAGCAGCAAGGTTTTCCCTTTCAACTCAAAATCTAAGTGTAAGAAGGAGTAACTCAAAATTTTGGAGTTCCTCATTCCCTTAGTTTCATATGGAAATCACAGTTCATTCCAACCCCACCCTCCTCCATAAGCAATCTCTCTATTCTCAGATCAGGTGGCAACCATAAATCAAATAGAAAAATTTTAACAGGTACAACATAGAAAGGAAATCAATAGGAGAATAAATAGGTAATAAAATAATCTATAAGTATTGCCTCACCTTATACAAAAATGAGTACTTTCTCCTATACTATGCAGACTATTAGGGAAATAACTATATTCCCATGACAACTTATGTAATTAGTGCTCACAATTAGAGCTTTAGTATCAACATATGTCTCTGCTGCCTTTGGACTACCAGCTGTCTTCATGTGGAGACAATTTCCTAAGTTCCTATTCTCTCAGGCTCTGGCCCATAAGCACTGGATGTAACTTTAACCCACGCATAACCTGCTTCTCAGACCGTCTCCTCAGCTCTCTTTCTATGTCTGCCTTTTTCAGTATACTCAGGGCCTAGAGAACAACTATGATTATGGCTTCACTCTGGAAATGGATACCATCATGACAAGGGGCAGCTGCTTCCCTCTTTCCCTTCTTTCTTCTCTTCAGGTCTGTCTGCTCTGGCACAATCCCCGAGTTCCAATACAAATCTTACAACATTCTGACTTCCCATATGGCTTCAGCACCCTGACTTCCCATATGCCTCCTGAAAAAGCATCAGTCTCATCCCTCTTCATTACTGGCATTACGGTCATGCAGGATGCGTCAGATATGATCAAAGCACTGTGACATTTTTTTCCCACCAGTTTTGGTAATGATTACTTCAAGGGCATTTAAAGTACATAACATAATTTATAACTTCTAATTGAATACAATTTCTCAAGTAGAGATAGGTACTAGATTTATGATTTCACTGGTATGAGAACACCTAGTGAGGAAATCCTTTCAACCAAAGCAGGTCAGCACCTTATATACAACTTAGAGTCTAAGAGTTATCTAGAGGATAGAAAGGATAAATGACTTGTGCCAAATTTTGTGACCAGTATATGTCAGGGATAGGACTTGAACCCAGAATTTTTTCTCCAAAGCCAGCTCTTTATCCACTATATAGTGCCACATTTCAAGATTAATATTTACTTTTTCTTTTCAAGACCTAAAAAAAATAAAACGAAATTTTATTCTTTTGTTGGTTGGAGGAGACAGTTCGTGACTTGCCATTTCATGACTGGCTTGAAACCAGCAGTTCTCTGAGCCACTTCAGCTACTATCAAGGCTTTCTTTGTAGTGAACAAGTACAAAGCTCTTGACTGTTCAGAGTAAAAGCTTTATAAACCTGGAATATTTCCAAGCATGTAAATCATATTGCTTTCATGTGTACAGTTACAGAATGTGATAACCAGCAAAGATGGAAGGGCTTAAAAATGTGGTTACTTCACAGCAAATTAAAATGGTACTGCATGGAAAAAGGTGAAGTCAGTTTTTCAGCTTTTGTGCCCTTGTAAAAGTTTATAATAAACTAGTATTTAATAAACTTTATATTGGTAAGTCCCCAAAGCTTTATAAAAGTCAAGACAAAAACAACACGAACTTGCAAAAGATTACATTGTTTCATAAAGCCAAAGTGATGGGACTGATAAAAGAAATGAATTTTCTGTATTAATCATAGCATGAAAGCAGAGATACACCAAAAGAGACAGGTGGAGATAGCACAGTTATTCCTTTTAATTTAACTTTATATTATTCAGAGCACTCAGGTCATCCATAGCAGAAAGAAATATTATAAATGGTTTTGTACCAAGTTATAAGGTGCGAGTAATAGCAAGAAGGCCAACGTCACTAGATCAGTGAAAGACATTAAAGCCTAAGATGACTACAAAGTTTGGAGATGAATTGCCAGGTTATAAAGGAATGTTAATGTAAAATTTGTGAATTTTGTGCTTTATCCTTGTAACAACAAACACCCTAGCATACCCAGGATGGCTGCTAGCACAAGTTCTTTGATCTGCTTTTCTTTTCTTTCTTTCTTTTTTTTTGCTGTTTGGGAGGGCAATTGGGGTTCAGTGACTTACCCAAGGTCATACAGATAGTTTTTGTGTTAAATGTCTGAGGCCAGACTTGAACTCAGGTCTTCCTGACTCCAGGGCCAGTGCTCTATTCATTGCACCACCTAGCCACTCCTTTGATCTGCTTTTCTAAAGGACAGCAACTCAAAAAGGGTTAACAACCTTACTTTAATCAAACATATGTATCATTCACCTAGTTCAGAGGAAAAATTCAGCACACTGAACTTCAGAAAATACAACCAGAAGTTACAAGCAGACAAAAAATACAGACAGAGGAAATAACACAATTCAACAGATCGACAAGGCTTCTAGCTGTCTGACCATTACATACATAAGTACTTGGTGACCAGAGAGAGAAGCATCAACATCTAGGTTTTCAAAGTCTGGGGACTCAATGGTTACCAAGAGTCTCATCTGACCAAATCATACAACTCTTCCCATAAGTTAGCCCCAAAGGAAAACCTCACCTCAGAGTGCCTTCTCCAGGGTCAGGGGACATAACAACCCTCATCACCCACTGCCTAATTACAAAGTAACAAAAGGTGTGGGCCTTCCTGACAAACAAGCCTCCCCTAAGCAAGCTTCTCTTATTGGTCTCCAAGTGAGTCCCATTAAGGGGCAGGAAAGATCTTCAAATTCCCTCACCATTACAATTCTGTAGGTAATGTGGAAGCACTGGAATTTTGGGAAAATAATAAGAGGTCCACATGGTCAAGCCTGCACTTTAGGAAGATCCATTTGCCAGTTAAGTGGAGGATGGATTGTAGAGGGGAGACACTTGAGACAGGGAGACCTATACCAGATTATTGCAATAGTACAGTTGTGAGGTAATAAGGGCTTGCACCAGTATGACTGAAGATGGTATCAATAAAGAGAAGGTGATGTATATGAGATGCTGTGAAGGGAAAATTGATAGGAGTTGGTAACAGACTGGATATAGAGACAGGGAGAGAGTAACAAATTGAGAATGACACCTAGAATTGCGAGCTTAGGTGACTAGAGGTATGGTAATGCCTTCTACATTAATAATGAAGTTCAGAAGAAGTGAGGATTGGGGGGAAAGACAATGAGTACAATTTCAGAAATGCTGAGTTTAAGATGCTTACAAAACATACAGTTAATGCTTCACTGTGGAGTATTTTCCTTCATCTGTACGATTCCTCCACTTGCACACGGTCCTTAGAAATACAAAAGGCAGGAACACAGGTAGAAGTTACAGTTACACAGGTAGCCGATCAGGACTACAGGTCATCCTAGTGCTCTCCCAGTCTGCTTCTAGAAGCAGCCCTAGGTCATTTTAAGAGTCTAGCCCAGATTCCCTTGTCAGGATAGGGAATAAAGAGATGAGGGTGAAAGTGTGCCCCCAAACTTTCAGATACAGTGAGTAGTGTTGACAGAGGCATAATTCTTGGACTTGAGATAACAGAATCAAAGTAATACTTCATCATAAGCCTGCATGCTGTTGGAGATAGAAGCTTGCTTGATTGGTATAAGAAATGGGGCTGCTAAAGGGACCTCTTCTCCTCATAACATAGGTTTTCTATGAGGTTTGGGGCTTCTGGAATTAAAGTTTAGAACTACCTAAGGATTAATTTATAGGACTAGAACAAATAATAACAAAATTCATTTAGAGGAATCAAAGGCCAAGAATCTCAAAGAAATTAATGAAAAAAAAGTGATAAAGAAAAGTGTCAAGTAGTACCAGATCTCAAACTATACTATAAAGCAATAATCATCAAAATGGGTACTGGTTAAGAAATAGAGAGTTTGATCAGTGAAAGAGATTAAGTACACAACATACAGAAGTAAATGAGCATTATAGCCTAGTGATTGATAAACCAAAAGATACAAGCAATTTGGGGCAAGAACTCTCTATCGGACAAAAACCATTGGGAAATTGAAAAGCAATTTGACAGAAAGTAGGTATACTAATACGTCAGATTATATACCAAGACAGGCTCCAAATGGGTACATGATTTAGGCATAAGGGATAATATTATAGACAAATTAAAGGATCAAAAAAGAAATTATTTTAACTATAGACTATATAACTATAAACTATTGATAACTTTATCAAGAAAGAAATAGGGTTGCAGAGGTAAAACAGGTAGTTTTGATTATATAAAATTTAAAAAGTTTTTGCATAAACAAAGATAATACAGGTAAAAGCATAAGAATAACAGGTAATTGGGGAAAAAACCATGAAAACTGATAAAGGTCTTACTTCTAAGTGAGAACTGATTCAAATTTATAAGTTTAAGAACCATTCCCTAAGTGATAAATGGTCAAGCTATATGAATAGGTAGTTTTCTGAGGAAGAAATCTAATCTATTAATAGCCATATGAAAAAGCTTTAAATCACTAATAATTAGAGAAATGTAAATTAAAACAACTCCAAGGTTCCCTCTCACTCCCATAGGATTAGAAAAGAAAAATGATCAGTGTTGTGGGGAAACGGGTACATTAATGTGGAAAAGTGGAGCTGTGAACTGGTCTAGTCATTTTAGAAAGCAATTTGGAACTATGCCCAAAAAGCTATTAAACTGTATATACCCTTTTACTCACTGATACCACTACTCAGTCTATACACCAAAGAGATCAAAGAGGAAAAGAAACAATATGTACAAACATACTTACAGTAGCTTTGTTTTCATTGGCAAAGAATTACAAACTAAGGAGGTACCCATCAATCGGGGAACAAGCTATGTGATATAATACTATTGTGTTGTAACACATGATAAAGGAGACAGTTTTAGAGAAATCTTGGAAGACTTGTATGAACTAATGCAGAATAAAATGAGCATAACCAGGACAACAATTTGTTTAATAACAACAGTATTGTAAAGGCAATAAATTTTGAAAGTCTTAGGAACTCTAATCAACACAAATACGAATCAAGATTCCTGAGTACTCATGATGAAAGATGCTACTCGTTTCCTAATAGAGAGGTGATATAATTAGAATGCATATTGACATATATTTGTGGACACAGCTAATTAGGCACTTTTTTCTTTATTATATATGTCACTAAGAGGTGATTTTATTTTTCTTGCTTTTTGTGGGAGTGTGGGAGGAGAAGGGGGAGGAGAAGGGGAGAAGAGAAGGGGGAGGGGTCAGATATTCATTTTGAAACAAAAAATGAAATAATCAAATGATATATGTATATATATATATATATATATATATATATATATATATATGGGGTGGCTAGGTGGCGCAGTGAGTAAGAGTGCCAGCCTCGGAGTTGGGATGACCCAGGATCAAATCTGGCCTCAGAAAATGAGTACCCACACATAAATAATGACTAGCCATGTAACCTTGAGCAAGTTAGTTAACCCCAATTGCTTTATAAAAAAAAGATGTGTGTGTGTGTGTGTGTGTGTATATATATATGTATATATGTATATACACATATATACATATGTGTATATACATACAACCTGTGTATATACATACAGAGAGCTGGAGAGAGGCATAGTGGAGAGAACACCAGACCTGGAGTCAGAAAGACCCAAATTCATATTAAGTCTCAGACACTAGCAGCATGACCTTGGGCAAATCACATGACTCTTTATCTCAGTTTCCTCATTGTAGTGGCAAGCACCCCAGTATCCCCAGAGTGGCTGCCAACACAGGTTCTTAGATCTGCTTTTGTAAAGGAAAGCAACTCAAAATCCATTAACAAGCTCACTTTAATCAATCAAACATATATTACCTAGTTCAGGGGGAAAAGGTCAACACCCCGAACTTCAGAGTATACAGACAGATCACACAGACAGGCTTCCAAACTGTCCAACCATTACCAATACCAAAATCACAGTTACCAGAGAGGGAAGCAACAACATCTGGGTTTTCAAAGCCAGGGGCTCTCAATGGCTGCCCAGAGTCTCATCTGGTCAAATCACACAACACTTCTCAAAGTGAGCCACAAAGCAAAACCTCACATCAGGGATTATATAGCCTTCTCCTGGCTCAGAGAATGTAACCACCCTCTTAACCCACTGCCCAATCACACAGCATCAAGGTGTGGTCATTCCTGAAAACCAAGCCTCCTACCACAGGCTCCATGTGACCACATTTAGCCTATTAGGGGGCAGAGTATATTTTCAAATTAAAGAAGGTTCTCAGAATCACTTAAGCCAATCAAAGGGCCTAGGGCAGGAAAGATCTTCAAATCTGCATTTCCATTACACTCATCTATAAAATAAACTGGAGAAGTAAATGGCAAACTACTCCATTATCTTTGCCAAGTAAACCCCAAATGTGGTCACAAAGAGTTAGGCACAATTAAAATGACAGAACAACAATATATGTAAAAATATCTATGTATATACATACACATATATGTATATAAGAGATACTTTCAAAAATTTATCCCTACAAGATATCTAGTCCCCTGGGAAAATTACAAGTGCCACCTGGTGTCATACCACAGGAAACTTCAAAAGGTGTGAGAACACAATGTCAGGAAGCAGAAGATGATGAGTTCTATCTTACAAGAACATTTTTAGACCATGGAAGGCAGGTACCATAGCTCAGAAGAGAGGACAATGAACGGAGGAAGAAAGCTTCGTGAAGGAGACACTGTAGAACATCCCCCTGGGACAATGATCGTCACCTGTTGGGAACTGAGATCTCCAGTGAAGCCATAGAGGTGGACAGCAGCCAGCAGTCTGGGAGGGAACATTGACTAATGATACCCACAGAGAGGCAGGAAGCCAGAGCTGCCAGAAGCAAGTGATATGGAACAGAGGTGACCAATTCAGGGGCATAGATTTCCATGCTTCTAGAATGGAGTCCTACTCAGGAGAGGACTGTAAGTCATGAGGCTGTATTGGTTTTAGAGGCATGGTTGCCTTTACTCTAGGGTATATTGTTCCTTTCTATCAGCTCAAATGTGAGTGCCATCATTCCCCAACCCATTAAATTGCAAATAAAACTCTTCATGCTTTGAGACTCATGAAGCTATGTACTTATAAAGATAACTGGGGAATATCCTTGGGGAGTGTCAAATACTGAAATTCTCAAATCGAGAAAGAGGGAGAGAGAGAAAGAGAGAGAGAGAGAGAGAGAGAGAGAGAGAGAGAGAGAGAGAGAGAGAGAGGCAGAGAGGCAGAGAGAGAGGGAAGGAGAGAGAGAAACACACAGAGACACACACAGAGTGACAGAAACACAGAGCAGGGGGAGGGTGGGGAGAGAAAGGGAAAGAAAAGAAAAAAGCAATAAAGTAGAGGAATTAGTGGTCCCTGAAGTACCTGGGCACTTTAAGTCAAGAGAGAGCTGACATAGGTTATACAAAGATCAATTTTCCTTCAAGGAGTTCATCATCCAGTAGGAGATATATGAGACGTACAAAGCTAACTACATGGGTGCTTGAAATGTTAATGAATATTCATATTTCAATAGCATTTTATAATTTGCAAAGCACTTTCCTCACAATTCTGCAATAAAGGAATCATCATTCCAAGTTTATAGATGAGGCATAGCTACATGGTAAGTTGCTTGCTTAAGAGGGCCTTAAACACTAAGCTAAAGTAATCTAAATTTTGTTTTGTAGGCCAAGGGGAATTACTAAAAATCTTTATGTTCAATGTCTCAGGACACAAGCTTTAGGGATGAAAGCATCAAATTTATCTTTATAGCAGATAAAAGAGGCTGCACAATCAATGAGAAGAAAAAAATTGAAACTATTTGAAAAAAAATGGTGGAGAATTAGCTCTTTTCAGATGGTGTTACAGTAAAAAAAACTTTTGGAAACTTATAACATTTAATACTTTATTTAGGAAATTTGCTGAATTAATTAACTAATCAAACCACCTACTAAAAATAATGACCTTCTATTTGTGATAGTGGTTGCTTCAACATGCCTTAGTTTTCTTCCTTTTCTCTCTCCTCCTCCTCCTTCTCTCTCACTCATCTCTCCTTTCCACATATTACATCTATCAGCTGGATAGATCAATTTTCATAGACCTTGTCCTCTGATAGTTTCATCAACTACAGTGGTAGGGGTAGGGATAGGGGACTGTGTTGGCCTTGTTGGCTGTTTCACAGTGACATGCAGAGTGTTAGAGGTGAAGGAGCTATTTGGAAAATGGAAGAGGGAGGGTGAGGAAAGTGGGTAGATGCCCCATGGACTGGTAGGAAAATCGCTAGCATGAGAAAAATGGGATTTTTTGCAGGGTGCCAACATCTAGGACCAACAGACCAGCACATTGTCTTGTAATGAATCATGGACCTCTATCCCAGTGTAGCATGGTCTCTTTAGGCACTGCTCCAAGAGGCCTAGTTGTTGCTAGGGAATTTTCTCCCTATCTTGATAGATGCATACCTATCAGTGGAGGGCCAAGGAAAGGTAGGATATTGATTGTGAGTCAAAGATAGGAGACCAAAATAAAAGTAAAGAGATTTGTTAGCGTGCTAAAGAATCAAATCTGATAGTAAATTCAGATTCCTAGATACATATTTTTTTTCTAATAACCTTTTAGTTGTTCCAGTCAATTGTCAGGATTCTGTTGCAACTTGGGATAGAAAGATAAAATAGTTCATAGCAGAGGGAAGGGTAGAGAAAGCAGGGAATCAATCAAGAGAGAAAAGGGCAGTCTCTGCAATGCAAATGGCAACGAGTTCTTATTAGAAAAAGACTATATTTCCTGTAAAAGGTTTAAAATCATTAAACTGGTCCAGGTGTGCCTTACGGGCATTTACTTTCATCTAGGTCAGAAGTTCTTAATTATAATGAAATACAATCATCACTATATAGATTAAGTTTTAAGTTCATGTATTTCAGGTTAAGAGAGAAAGCAGGAGACAAGGGCAAGAAACTAAATACTTTAATAGTTGTGAAAGCAACCCTTTTAGATAAAATTGCAGGGTGTTTTCCCCAAGGATAACAAGTAGTTGTTAAAACAGTAGAGGGGACCATCCTTTTTACCAGGTCATTGTATTAGGGTTGGGAATTTTCTAATATCAGACCACCAGGTGTTTGGGAGATTTTTAATGTTAGTCTATCAAGATGTAGTGAAATGTCTGTGGTTCCTATTTTTCTCCCAAATTGTCCTTACCCTTTGCCCCAGGTTGTTGAAATCCCTAAGAGGTGGCAATCCTTTTCTTTCAGTCCTCTATAAGCTCAAGTAGCTAAGCCCTTGTTTAATTGTCTGGTCTTCCTTAGCCTGACAATTTCATTGTCTTCCAGCAGATGGCACTCATTATCTTTTGCTTTCTGCTGTTCTGCTCTTAAACCTTGTACTATTCCCTATGGGGCAGTCTGATTTTGACCAATTGGAGCTTATAGCCTTGGTCTGCCTTTTCTCCACTAATACCTGAATACATGAAGACTAGATTATCTCTAGATCATAGATACCCCCAATGGTGGGGTGTACATGCCCATGGTTGACTTTCCTTTGGGCCATTCTCTTTCTCTTCCTTGTCCAAAAAGAATTTGCTTCAGATGTAAATCATTCATAGTTATGGCTCTGTTGGTCAGTCATTTGCCATACCTCAGGCTTAAATACTGACCTTAAATGCCTACTTCTAAAATCAAGTGAAAAAAAAAGAGGTAGATGATTTTTCCATTCAAAAATGTATGGGGGGGGGAAGCAGCTAGGTGGCACAGTGAATAGAGCGCCAGTCCTGGAGTCAGGAGGATCTAAGTTCAAATTGGGCCTCAGACACTTAACACTTAACAGCTGTGTGGCCTTGGGCAAGTCACTTATCCCTAACTGCCCTCCAAAAAGCAAAAAAAAAAAAATAATGTATTCTTAACATCTTACCCCACCCCATTTCTTCTATACTAGTGTTTCTTTCTCCCCACCATGTTTGTTGTAGTCCAGCACAATAGGTGGTTCCTTACACAGCTAAACCTGCCTATGTCATTACTGTGGCAGAGTGTTAGGATAGCTCACATATACAGAATTACATTATTCAGTTAGTTTGAGAGGTTTAAAACATTAAAAAGTTCCAGGTGTGCCTTATGGGTCTTTACCTTCATCTAGGTCGGCGGTTCTTAAGCTTTTTCTGTGTCATGGATCCCTTCAGCAGTCTTTGGGAAGCATAGGATTGCAAAATAAACTACTTATACTGAAGTATAATTGTGTGTGTGTGTGTGTGTGTGTGTGTATTTTAAAAGTTCATATACTTCAGGTTAAGAACCCCTGACCTAGGCCCTGATCTTTGGTTCTATTTTAATTTGTACCACTCTGCTGCACATCCACTTTATTTTTATCAGTGGAATGACTGCTCCTTTTAAAATTCAAGGATTAGGGGGCGGAGCCAAGATGGCAGAGTAGAAACAGCATTTCCAAGGTGCTCTCCCACCAGACTACTTCCAAAACATGTAAAAGGGGTCTCTGAACAACTTCTGGAGCCCTAGCACCCACAGAAAGACACAGAGAAGCTGACTGCCCCCTGAGGACAGCCCAGCAGCCCTGCTGGGAGGGCCAGTGCAGCGCTCTGAGAGCCGGCAGTGCATGGCACTGGAAGCCGAATCCAGGTCTACATGAGCCGTGGTTTTAGCCCCAGGGTGGCCAGGCCAACAGCCGGCTGGAGGGACCTCAGAACATCAGCAGCTGTGGTGATTCCAGAATTATCAACACAGACATGCCTAGCACAAAGTAAGAGGTTAGTGCCCTTTGGACTTTGGGACCAGTATTTGGGGAACGCATTGGCTTCCTCCCCTGGGGGCTAGAAGCAGCTGAGGAGACACTCGCCATTTTGCAGCTTCAGTGGCAGCTTCAGCTCCTCATCTGTGAACTGTAGGGAGATCAAGTGATCAGTCTTGGAGGTTAATCACTCTTGCTTTAACCTGCTTGGATCTGGATTGTGATCTGGGGGGAGGTCTGGGGTGGGTATCCAACTTGCCAGAACAGGAAGTTGTGAAGACCCCAACGTTTGGGATGGAAGCTCCCCTGTCTGGTGACAGAGTCCTACTGTGGCAACAAGCCCAAAAGTCAAGTAATTAAGTGGCAACATACCTAGGCAAAGGAAACAAAATAAACAGAAAAATGCAACATTAGACTCCTATATTTTTGTTTTTGTTTGCCTTTCTTTTTTTCTTTTTCTTTTTTTTTTTTTTGGAGGGCAATCAGGATTAAGTAACTTGCCCAAGATCACATGGCTAGGTGTTTTTTGTTTGTTTGTTTGTGTGTGCGTTAAGTGTCTGAGGCCGGATCCGAACTCAGGTACTTCTGACTCCAGGGCTGCCGTTCCACTCACTGCGCCACCTAGCCGCCCCTAGACTCCTATATTGAGGGCAAAGAGGATCGAAGCAGGGAACAGGAGGAGGACTGTGAGGTCAGAAATCCTGCTCCAAAAGCCCCAAAGGAAAATATGAGCAGGTTAAAGGCCATAGAGGACCTTAAGAAACAGATAAGAGAAGTGGAGGAAAAATTGGGAAGAGAAATGAGAAGGATGCAGGAAAAGTATGAAATGAGAGTCAAAAGCCTGACTGAGGAAAATAACACCCTAAAAAATACACAAATGGCAAAGGAGTCCCAAAAGGGCAATGAGGAGAAGAATGCCTTAAAAAGCCAAATTTGCCAGATGGAAAAAGAATCTTAAAAGCTCACTGAGGAGATTCATTCCTTCAGAGTTATACTGGAGCAAATGGAAGCTAATGACTTTATGACAAATAAAGATGCTGTTAAACATATCCAAACAAATGAAAGAATAGAAGGCAATGTGAAATATCTCATGGGAAAAACCACTGACCTGGAAAATAGATCCAGGAGAGATAATTTAAAAATTATTGGACTACCTGAAAACCATGATCAAAGAAAGAACCTAGAAATCATCCTTCAAGAAATTCTCAAGGAAAACTGCCCTGATGTTTTAGATCCAGAGGGCAAAATAGAGGTTGAAAGAATCCACAGATCACCTCCTGAAAAGGATCCCAAAAAGAAAACTCCCAGGAATATTATAGCCAGGTTCCAGAATCCCCAGATCAAGGAAAAAATACTACAAGCAGCCAGGAAGAAACAATTTCAATATTGTGGAAACACAATCAGAATAGCCCAGGACCTGGCAGCTTCTATACTGAGGGATTGAAGGGCATGGAATATGATATTCCAGAGGGCAAAAGAACTGGGAATGAACCCAAGGGTCACCTACCCAGCAAAACTGAGTATTTTGTATCAGGGAAAAATATGGTCATTCGGTGCAATAGAGGACTTTCAAGCATTCTTGAGGAAAAAACCAGAGTTGAATAGAAAATTTGACATCCAGACACAAGAAGTAAGAGATGCCTGAGAAGGTAATCAGGGAAAAGAAATCAAAATGAACTTATCAAAGTTGGACTATTTACATTCCTACATGGAAAAACAATAATTGTGACTGATAAAACCTTTCTCAGTATGAAAATAATGGAACAAGGGTATATGGGCATATGGATACATATGTGTATGTGTGTATATATGTTTACAGTTATACATGGATAGAGGGCACAGGTTGAATTTGGTAGGAAGGGATGATACTTAAGGGGTGAAGTTATGAGTTGAGAGAGGAGAGTGGCAAGAGGAGATGGGGAGAGACTGGGTAGGGTAAACTATTTCATGTAGAAGAACCAAGGGGAAGTGGCTGCAAGGGAGGGAAAGAACAGGAAGGCAAAAAGGCAAAACCATATTCTCATTGAATCTGGCTCAGGGAGAGAATGACATACATACTAAATGGTATATCTCACCCTGCTGGAGAGTAGAGGGAAAGGGGATGAGGGGGGGATGATGGAGGGGAAGGAATTCTAAGGGGAGGGGAGGTTGGAAGTACCCACTATCAAAGAGGGACAGGATCAAAGTAGGGAATGGACCAGGTGGGGGGGTGGGATGGGTAGGAGGGAATTATAAGCAGCATTTTACAATATATCTACTATATTAATGTTTTGCATAGCTATGCATATACAACACATACTGAATTGCTTATCTTCCCAGAAGGAGTGGGTGACAAGGGAGGAAGGGAATGGATCTGAAATTCGAGGTTTTAAAATTAAATGTCTCAAATTAATATAAATACTATTATTAATACTATTTTGCATGTAATTGGGAGATAAGATGTTCAGGCATTGGGGCATAGAGACTCACCTTGCCCTAATGGTAAAGTCGAAGGGGGCATGGGAAAAGATATGGGAGAGAGCAGATTGGATGAGGGGATATCTTGTGGGACTGCTATTCTGGGGTGGTGGGTAGGGGAAAATGGGGAAAAAATTGTAACCCAAAATCTGGCGGATTACACCAGAAATTAATAAAGCATTTGTTAAAAAAATAAAATAAAATAAAATTCAAGGATTTAAGTTCTTTTCTGATTGCTTATACTCTTTGGAATTCTGGTCAAAATTCTGTCTCTTACCACCTCACCCGATGTCTCTCTTTATCCAGGTTTCACTTATCTTTTGTGAACCTCTATTAGGTTCCAGTTAAGTACTGTTTCCCCAGACTCCTTTGGCATCTATCAAATTACATTGTTTCTTCTTTTTAAAACCTGCTCATCTTGTCTTTTCTCATAGATTCTTCATTTGGGTACATCCCCAGTATTTGCTCTTTGGATCAGTCTGTCAAGAATTTACATATCATCAAGGATCATATCATAACTAAAGGAGATAGATCCTTGAGGGTAATACACGTTTTGCAACTGAAGAACCTAGAAACTATAATGGTGTGTGATATGGAAGCCATATGTAGAGGTTATAGATTCTATAGTCTAAAGCATCAGAAATTAGTTGTGTCCTGGGCAGGAACCTGATCAAAACCAGGCTCATAGCCAGTGACTGGTATACTGGTAAATGTTTAACAATCAGATGTCTAGGGGGAAAAGGTGCACAAGACGCACCATTCATTCTAATCTGTATTATTACCATTTTCTCCATTTAAAAGTCTAGACAGCAAAGCAATAAATCAAACCCTGATTTGTAGCATTTGCTGATTTCCCAAGTGCTATTGCTATGAAATGCTCACACTGAAAATTTAACAATAGATTTTTGTAAGCTGATTCATGCTGTCTCCACCTTTCCTATAACAGCTCCCCTGGTCATAGCCAAGTCCGAAGTGGCTAGAAAGAAATGAGGTTCAAGGTTCGGTAATTTAAGGGTTCAGTATTATGTGGTTATTTTAATTCTGAACTCACTGAATCTAGGGACTTATGTGAGTTTCTAAGGCTGTCCATGGCTGGCTTTGTTCCTTAATTTCCATTAGAGGGAAAGGTTCCCACTATTCTTGTCGCCTCATTATTTTCCATGGCAACAATGGACTCTATGTTAAGCAAGCTTTCTTGCTATATCTTCTGTATATTCCTGATAAAATTATCTGATATGCTGCTTTGACTATTTCTATTTAGAATTCATTTAATAGCTCTTCGAATGATAGTCTTCACTCAGTGAAACCACAATGCTCTTCAAGTTTTACCTTTATACAAAGTTTGTCTAAATATATATATTTGGCTGGGTGTGGTGGCATATGTCTGTAGTACTTGCTACTAGGTATGACTGAAAGTAGTAAAACTTTTAAACTTGGGAGTTGTGAGCTACAGATAGCTAAACTGAGCATTTACAATTCAACATTAATATGGTTGGCCCTTAGGTGTGGAAGAGATATATTTAAGGAACCAGTCCAGGTTGGGAACAAAGCAGATTAATGTTCTTGTGGAACATTATCCAATTATCCTAATCATAGTGGAATCAGGCCTGTGAATGACCCCTTTACTTTCAGCTTGGGAAAGATAGAAAAATCCAGTTTAAAAAAGAGTTGATCATTTGAAAACTTGTATGACCCCACTTTTCCCCCCAATGCACTGAAACACAAACTGAGTTTACATTTTATCTTGGCACCCTTTAATAGTATGACAAATTTAATCAAAATCTAATTATTTTATAAATGTTTCGGAGCAAATGATAGACATAATAGGAAAGACAATTCAGATGAACCATAAGAAAGAGCAGGGAACAGATGTAAGATTTGCAACAGGACAGCAAACCATCTTTTCCTCTCACAGTAAGGTTATGTACAGTCATTACATTCAAACATAAAGGACAAATGGAATTAGGCTCATGCTTGGATTAGCTCTCAAAATTATATAGATACAGGAAAGAAGGTACAAGTCTTCAGAATAATGAGGAAGTCTGAGAGACACAGGTTCCTGAACATTCTGTCTGTTGTGGTATTTAAATTGTCCTGAGGTCCAGCCATATGTTGTACCCCTAAGGATTTAGTCTATAATGATTCCATGTCAAGCTCAAAGCAAGTCAGGTACCTAAGCCTGCTTCTAGGGCTTAGCAGCCTGATAGCACACAAATATGTATGCAATGCTGAGCAGGTGAGGGGAAAAAATCCTCCAAAGATGTCCCATTGCCCTCCAGACACCATACAAGTATTCAACCAAAGCTTAAATAATAACTAAACTTTAGTTTTTACCAAGGACCCTTCTCCTAATAGCAATGTGGAACAGGCAGTGCAAGGGCGATCATCACTGTTTTAAAAAAGTGAGTGTTGAGTCTAAAAGAGACTGAGTGGTTTATTCAAGATCACATCATTAGGGGATCACATCATTAGGATCACATCATTAGGATCACATCATTAGGGGATCACATCATTAGGATCACATCATTAGGATCACATCATTAGGATCACATCACAATCTTAGGGGTCCCACCCTATTTAACTCATTGCTTTTATTCACCATTCTTTTAGAAAATCTATCATGATGCTACTCACAGATCATCTCATAGAATCCAAATTTGTCAATGGTATAATTCATAGGATAAGTATACACATGTATGTATGTACATAAACATATTCATTCATATATATTTTTATGTATAATCTATAGTTGGACAAGCTCCATAAGTTGTCTATCTAAAGATATTTCTTCAGCCATTTTTTCCTCTGGATGGACAAATCAGACTCTTTTGAATGATTAGAGATCTCATCTGGAAGCCTCTACAATATCCTGACCTTGATGAAATCAGGACAATTTTATTTTCAAGGAAGAACATTTGGGGGACCTCATTGTCCATAGCAGAGGTGTCAAACTCACAGTCCACAAAATTCCTAAGTATTGTTGAACCAGATTAATATGTAATCGGGAAAGGTTTGAGAAAATAATTAAACATGCAATACAATGTAGATCATTTTCATTTATGATTTTCTAAGTCAATATCTAGTAGCAAGGATCCATTTCCATTTCAGTTTAACACCAGTAATCTTCAGGGAAGCCCTCACTAACCTGACCTCTATATTGGATCTCCTCTATCACAGTGCTGAAGATCTTTGTGGAGTATGTTCTTTGCTGTTTTATGTTTTGCCTAATGTTTATGATCAGAGGGTTATTGAACTAGGTTATTTCTCTTGTAACATCTTCCACAGAATCCTGAATTATTTTAATATATGGGTTTTATATACCTTGCTTCTGATTAGATAGAAATGAAAATATTCACTCTAATAAAATTCTCTTGAAGCAAAACAACTGGACAAAGTGAACTGAAGATTGACCCCTGAAATGTTAAATCTGGGAGAGATTTTAGAGAATCACCAAATCTCAGAGTTGGGGGGAACCACAGAGACTAGTTGATCCAATCAACAAGTGGTTTTCCAACTATCACTTGAAGACTTCAAGTTCGGGGCGCTATATTACCTTCTGAAGCAGAAAGTGATGGAGTGATACTGTGATACTGTGAAGTTTTGCTTGGATCTTTGCACAAATGACTTGATCTGATCGTATGTGACGCCAACATAGTGGTCAGATTGTCTTAAATTTTTTCAAACAATTAGAACACCAAAGATCAGTAGTTCAACAAGTATAATAAGCTTAAAACTTTGGAATAGAATGGAAACTTCTAGAAACCAAGACCCTTCCATTTTTGTCTCCGTGTCCCTAGCACTTAACAGTGCCAGGAACCTAATAAAGTGCTTAATAAATGCTTGTTGAATTGAGTTGGACTGAGCTACCAAGCCTTGTAACACAGCACATCCCAAAATATTGTATCCATGATAATTAATGACAGTAAAGAAGTATCTAATGCCAATACCTTTAGCTCTGCTCATTTTGAAGTATCCAACATGCCTTGATCTCACAAAGTGCCAAAGAATGCTTCAGAAAATCAATAGATTCATCACGCCACTACTTACCTGCCAAACCTAAATAGAAAGAACAAAAAAACAAACCAAAAAAAATCCACATTTCACAGGAGACACAAACATCCCATTCATTAGCACACATGTGCTGGACGGGGTTCAGAGCCTGCTTCTGGCTTTACTTTCTGAGAACATGAAAGCATTGTGGCTTTGGGAGGAATCTTGCATGAAGCAGGCATTCAACTCCCCAGTTCTTAGAACTCAGATTTAAAGAAGTTTCCTGGATAACCAGCATGAAGATGAAAATACTCAGAAAGAAACATAAAACGAGTCACCTTAAAACACCTGTGTAGTCCAACCAAGTCTTAAGAACCGAGCCAGAAATTCTCAGAGATTGTTGGTTCTAGAGACTGTAAAAAGAGTTGGTGTTCCAGGTTCTTTCAGGACCAGTCCTGGGCACTGTTGTGAAATAAATTAAGTTTGTTTTGAGGGTGGCTTGTGCCTTCCCTTTAACTTTTAAGCTCCCTTTTAGAACCTCCCGGCAAGTTTCCCAGTGTTCTCACAACTTCCCAAGTTTTGCTTGGTACCTGGCCTCTTGGGGGAAGCTTAAAGTAAAGCCATTTACATTAGGGTGTTCGTGACTTAAAGCTAAAACAAGTTAGCTTTAACATTCCTCGCATGAATTCTCATTTGTTAAAAAAAGAAAAAAAAGACAGGGGGCATTCTTGGAGTCTATTTTAACCACAAATGAAGGAGTTCCTAAAAGTTAAATTTTGCATTTGGGTAGAAGGGAAATATTTGATATTTTGGTTAAGTAGCTTTCTCTCAGTTCAACTCATAGCACCACGGTGAAGATTCCCTACTCCTCCTACCAGTAAGGTCTGTCTTAAAAAAAAATTCTGGCCCGCAGTCAAGCAGTTTCATGACTCCAAAATCAAGTTCCCTCTGCCCCACAGAGTTCTGTGTCACCAGCACAAGCCACACTTTACTACCAAGAGGCCCAACACATTCTTCTAAGTTTAGAGACAATGAGACACCTACTTGATCTAAATAAATTTCTCTGGAAAAAGAAAAGAAAAGAAAAGACAGATACCTAGAAAGTCAAAGAATCTTGCCCAAGATTGCTGATTGCCTTTGTTTTTTTTTTTTTTAAACTAAAATATTGCCTGCCATTTTGGACCACAGAATACACCTCCCCATTCCTTCCTCCCCCCCTCCCCCATTAGCAAGCCAGATCTAGTATTACAATGTGATTCACATTTATTAAAATCCTAGATTTGGACTGGATTAGATTGTAAAACTCTGGTGTGATTCTTAGTTTCTACCAGGAGGTGTCTCTGTTTGGTCCATTTCAGCTCTATGGTTTTGATGTTTCTTATTTTCATTCTTTGAATACAGGTATTTGTGAGTAGGGGGCCTTAATATTCAGAGAACACAGAGAGCTATTGAAGGGAAGAAGAGAGAGACTCCAGTTAATTTTCCAGGATGAACTATAACTGGCTCCAGTCCAGTTACCTTTGGGTTCTCAGAGAACCTCCTGTTTATAATCTCTTGCATAAATTCTTTGGGGAAAAATTTCAAGATTTGCCACAGTATGTCATTTATATTAACACTGACAATAGTCTCTCCAACTTTTCCTTCTCTCCTTCAGGAGAATCACTTGATCTCCCTGTACCACAATTTCCTTATCTATAAAATGAAAATATTCAATTGTAAGTTCCTCATTACACTGTGAGCTCCTCAAGGGGCAAAGACTATGGGGTTTTTTTGTTTTGTTTTGTTTTTTGCCTTTCTTTATAACTCCAGCACTTAGCACAATGCCTCGCACACAGCAGGTATTTAATTAATATTTATTGACTGATTCTGGGGTTCCTTCTAGCTCTAGAACTGTAATCCTTATTATAAAAAACAAAGGAGAAAGAAAAAAGAGCAAATAAGAATGACTGCTCGTTACTATGTCATCTTTTTCTTTAAATAGTTGGGTAAATCACCTTACTTTTCTGGGCCTCAGTTTCTTCATCTCTATAATGAGGAAGTTGGAAGAAATTACCTCCAAGAGTCTTTCTTTTCTGATACTCTATGATACTGTAATATCATTCAGCTGCAATTAAAGCATATAAAATAGTTTAGATCAGAAAGGGCTATTTGAGTCTCTTTAATTTGTGCTTGTGACCCACTGAGTCTGGTCACTGAGCATGGAAGGCTGTATATAAAGTGTTTTGCAAAATTTATAGTGACAATGATACAAACTGTTTCTCCCCATGGGTTGTATGAAGGTGTTTATTTTTCTTTCCCCAGATTTTTTGGGGGTTTTGTTAGCACATTAACGATCACTGTATTGCTACACAGATCCTCTGATTATCTAAAAGATTGTCTCAAGCTGTTGTGAGTCATGTGACACAGGAATATAAATGCATGTCCTCCTTTGTGCCTAACTGATCAAATTTTGAGGAGGTAGAAAGCATTATATAAGACATGTACCAGAAAAGGGTTGTGGTAAAGGGTGACACAGGAGCTGAACTTTGAAAAAGCTAGGGATTATAAATAGAGGTGAGAAAGGGAATTCGTTTCAAGAATACTATTAACTGTATCTGGGTCTTCTCTCTAATACTCCATGCAAGTGTTCATCCAGTTTCTGCTTAGAGATTTCCAGTGTTATAGAACTCATTACCTATTGAGATAGTCCATTCCACTCTCTAAATTAATCAGCAGTTTTCTCTTACATTAAGGCTGTGTGGTACTGTGTGTGTGGGTGGGGGGGGTCACTGGCTTTATAATCAAAGGAACTGGGTTCAAATTTTGCTTCTGTTACACAGTGATAGCAAATCACTTAACCTCTGTAGGCCTCAGATTCCTCATCTGTTAAATGAGGGGATTAGACTAGAGAGCCTCTAAGGCTCTTTCACATTCTAAATCCATGATGCTATGATCTTTGAAGGCTAAAGTTGCCTCTTTACTTCTCCTCATTTCTCCTACTTCTGCCTACTGGGGCCAAGCAGTAAAAGTAGCATCTTTCCTGCACACTTACTAAGGAAAGCATCAAAAATGTGTCACCAAGCATATAGAACTCCCCGCCCACAACCCATGTGCTACCCCCATAACTCAGCAAACCTCTTGGACTATTTACCACCAATGCATATGATTTAGGGAGTGAGTCTAGGATCTTAGACCCCAAATTCCAGATTCTGACTCCTAATCCTTTTCCTTAGATCCAAAGTAATATTTTCAGCACCATATTAGATGGTATAGCAACCCAACCCACTAGATGTCTATTTGAGATTTAAAAAAAAAACACACGGGCAAGTGTGACCAATTTTCTTCTTTCTCTCATCCATCTCCTCCTGTGTAAATGAGTTGTATAGAGGTCTTTCTCTCCCTCCCTCCCCTCCCCCCACCCTGTTCTAAGGGTGTTGTCAGCAAATTAGTTAACATTATATTGCAATCTATAATCTTTGACTCTCTAGAAAAATATCTTGAGTTTTTTTGAGCCATGTGACCAAGAAACATAAGTGCTTCCTCTCTTCCAGAGCATCCATTTAAATATTTTCTTTCCTTCCTTTCTTTTTTTAAATTTTTTTTAATTTTTTAAAACAAATGCTTTATCTACTTCTGTTTTATATCATTCATTTCTGCCATATTTTGAGTTACAATCATTTTCCCCCCGTTATTCCCCTACCAAACCTCCCAGAATAGCAGTCCCACAAGATATCGCTTCCTCCAATCTGCTCTCTCCCATACATTCTCCCATACCCTCTCCGACTTTTCCATTAGAGGAAGGTGAATCTTTGTGTCCCAATGCCTGCACATCTTGTCTCACAATTATAAGCAAAAGAGTATTAATAATATTTGAAACATTTAATGTTAAGACCTCGAATTTCAGATCCATTTCCTTCCTCCCTTGTCACCCATTCCCTCTGGGGAGATAAGTAATTCAGTATATGTTGTACATGTCTAGCTATGCAAAACATTATCATAGTAGATATATTGTACAGGGCTGCTTATAATTCCCTCCCACTCATCCCACCCCCCACCTGGTCCATTCCCTACATGGTCCTGTCCCTCTTCTATAGTGGGTACTTCCAACCTCCCCTCCCCCCAAGGATGCCCTCCCATTCATCATCCCTCCTCTCCTCCCCCTTCCCCCTATTCTGCTGCAGGTTGAGATATCCCATTTAGTATGTATGTCATTCTCTCCCTGAACCAAATTCAATGAGAATGTGGTTTTGCCTTTTTTGCCTTCCTATTCTCCTCCTCCCTTGCAACCACTTCCCCTTGCTTCTTCTACATGAGATAGTTTACCCTACCCTGTCTCTCCCCATCTCCTCTTGCCACTTTCCTCTCTCACCTCATAATTTCATCCCTTGAGTATTCTCCCTTCCCAACAAATTCAACCTATGCCCTCTATCCATATATAACTGTAACCATATACACACACATTCACATATGTATTCATATGACCACACCCCCTTCTTCCATTATTTTCATAGTGAGAAAGATATCATCAGTCACAGTTATTGCTTTTCCATATAGGAATGTAAATAGTTCAACTTTGATAAGTTCCTTTTGATTTCTTTTCCCTGATTACCTTCTCAGGCATCTCTTGCTTCTTGTGTCTGGATGTCAAATTTTCTATTCAATTCTGGTTTTTTCCTCAAGAATGCTTGAAAGTCCTCTATTCCACTGAATGACCATATTTTCCCCTGAAACAAAATACTCAGTTTTGCTGGGTAGGTGACCCTTGGGTTCATTCCCAGTTCTTTTGCCCTCTGGAATATCATATTCCATGCCCTTCAATCCCTCAGTGTAGAAGCTGCCAGGCCCTGGGCTATTCTGATTGTGTTTCCACAATATTGAAATTGTTTCTTCCTGGCTGCTTGTAGTATTTTCTCCTTGATCTGGGGATTCTGGAACCTGGCTATAATATTCCTGGGAGTTTTCTTTTTGGGATCTTTTTCAGGAGGTGATCTGTGGATTCTTTCAACCTCTATTTTGCCCTCTGGATCTAAAACATCAGGGCAGTTTTCCTTGAGAATTTCTTGAAGGGTGATTTCTAGGTTCTTTCTTTGATCATGGCTTTCAGGTAGTCCAATAATTTTTAAATTGTCTCTCCTGGATCTATTTTCCAGGTCAGTGGTTTTTCCCATGAGATATTTCACATTGCCTTCTAATCTTTCATTTGTTTGGATCTGCTTAACAGCATCTTGATTTCTCATAAAGTCATTAGCTTCCATTTGCTCCAGTCTAACTCTGAAGGAATGAATCTCCTCAGTGAACTTTTGAGATTCTTTTTCCATCTGGCAAATTCGACTTTTTAAGGCATTCTTCTCCTCATTGCCCTTTTGGGCCTCCTTTGCCATTTGAGTTAGTCTATTTTTTAAGGTGTTGTTTTCCTCAGTCAGGCTGTTGACCCTCATTTCATACTTTTCCTGCATCCTTCTCATTTCTCTTTCCAATTTTTCCTCCACTTCTCTTATTTGATTTTTAAAGTCCTTCTTAAGGTCCTCTATGGCCTGCAACCCGCTCATGTTTTCCCCTGGGGCTTTTGGAGCAGGACTTCTGACCTCACAGTCCTTTTCCCGCTCTATGTCCCCAAAATAGGAGTTTGGGTTACATTTTTCTGTTTCCTTTGCCTTGGCATGTTGCCACTTAATTGCTTGACTTTTGGGCTTGTTGCCACACTATGGCTTTAAGGCCAGATAGAGGAATTTTCGTCCTGAACGTGTGGGGGACAACTTCCATTTCTGGCAAGCTGGAAACCCACCCACGACTTCCACCCTAGATCACAATCTAGATCCAGGGAGGTTAAAGCAAGAGTGATTACCCCCCAAGACTGATTGCTGGATCTCCCTACAATTCGCAGGCCAAGAGCTGGAGCTGCCTCTGAAAACTACAAAATGGAGTGTCTCCTCAGTGGCTTCTAGCCCCCAGGGGAGGGAGCCGATGCATTCCCCAAATACAGGTCCCAAAGTCCATAGGACACTAACCTCTTACTTTGTCCTATGCATGTCTATGTTGATAATTCTGGAATCTCCACAGCTGCTGGTGTTCTGGGGTTCCTCCAGCTGGCTGCTGGCCCTGCCGCCCTGGGGCTAAAACCTTGGCTCACGGGGACCTGGGCTCAGCTTGCTTCGCTCTGCGCACTGCGAGCTACCGGCTCCCAGACTGCTGCGCTGGTCCTTCCTGCAGGGCTGCTGGGCTGTCCTCAGCAGGAGGTTAGCTTCTCTGTGTTGTTCTGTGGGTGCTAGGGCTCCAGAAGTTGTTCACAGTCCCCTTTTACATAGTTTGGGGGGAATCTGGGGGCAGAGTGGCTTGGATGAGCTGTTTCTACTCCGCCATCTTGGCTCTGCCCCCTCCTTCCTTTCTTTTTTTTCCCCCAAGGAGATAAATATCTTTTTAGCTATCATTCTAATAATTCATCCTATTAGAGAACAAGAATTTTCCAGCCTTCAGTTGGAAGTGAATAACCCACTTGTTTGGTTCCCATCCAAAAACCAGGTAAGGGATAGACACAAAGTTCTATGATAATATAAAGCTTGGTTTAATAAAGGCTGCATATAGGCAAATTGTGGTACTAATAACTACAATCCATCCATTGCCATTAATCCCTTCCTGTTTCTGTATGTAACATTCTAAGTGATACATGCACTGTCACCCTGACTCTGCCCTATTTTTTCTTTTTGCTTCAATCAGTTTATTCTGAGCTCACACCACAATTTATTTATTTATTTATTTTTAACAAATGCTTTATTAACTTCTGGTTTACATCATTCATTTCCTCCAGATTTTGAGTTACAATTTTCCCCCATTTTTTCCTACCCACCACCCCAGAATAGCAGTCCCACTAGATATCCCCTCATCCAATCTGCTCTCTCCCCTATCTTCTCCCATACCCCCTTCCACTCCCCTATTTTTTTCAATTTTGCCTTTCCAATTTCTTTCCTAAATCCAGTGAATGGGAATTGACCCCATAGAATTCAGGCATGTTCTTAATTAATTAATTCCTTTCAGGTGAGGGCAGAGGAGCACTTACTGCCAAAAGATTAACCTGTTACAGGTAAGAGGGAAAACAGAGGAGGAAGGGCAGGCTTTTCCATGAGCTCAGCTTTGCTGAACAAGATACTGAGAGCCGAGCAGATGACACAGTTTAGTCATGTGAAGAACAGTCAGGGTTTATCTGGATTGGTCTGAGAGCCAACTTGAGGACCTTCACAGATGTCTGGCTTAAGGGAATTCCTTATTCCTTCAATAGTGTAACTCTATCACATTGCTCTAGTAAAGGTGATCATGAGTAAGAATAGTTCATCACTGGTTTACCAGTTTGAGAATGGAGGAAGAGTAGAGTTGCCCTACAGGAGAGTGATGAGGACCAGAAGAGGATCAAATAGCAAAGAAGTGGTTTTGTGTGGGGCACAAATTATTCACAAAGGGACTGTAGCAGCAAGCACCCCAATATCCCCAGGGTGACTGCCAACACAGGTTCTTAGATCTGCTTTTCAAAAGGAAAGCAGCTCAAAATGGATTAACAAGCTTACTCTAATCAAACAAACATATATTACTTAGTTCAGGGGGAAAAGGTCAGCACTCCGAACTTCAGAGTATACAGACAGATCAAAAAGACAGGCTTCCAAACTGTCCAACCATTATCAATATCAAAATCACAGTTACCAGAGAGGGAAGCATCAACATCTAGGTTTTCAAAGCCAGGGGGGCTCTCAATGGCTGCCCAGAGTCTCATCTGGTCAAGTCACACAACACTTCTCAAAGTGAGCCCCAAAGCAAAGCCTTTCATCAGAGTTTATATAGTCTTCTCCTGGCTCAGAGAATGTAACCACCCTCTCGACCCACTGTCCAATCACACAGCATCAAGGTGTGGTCATTCCTGAAAACCAAGCCTCCTACTACAGGCTTCATGTGACCACATTCAGCCTATTAGGGGGCAGAGTATACTTTCAAATTAAAGAAGGTTCTCAGAGTCACTTAAGTTAATCAAAGTCTCTTAAGCCAATCCAAGGGCCTAGGGGCAGGGAAGATCTTCAAATCTGCATTTCCATTACAGGGACCAAGGGTCTCAAGGACTTCAGTTCCGAGTTGGGAGCTGCCCCAAGCACACAAACTGGCCTCAAAATCATGGGTCTCCTTTTTTGGGTTTCTTTTTGCCCACTCTCCCCCACAGACATTGTGGGTATTGGTGGGGGCATGTGACTTAGGCTTATGTATAGATTTGGATGTGTTTAGTATTAATTTTACTTTGTCATAATGTAAATTGTTTTATCTTTAAGTTAATGGTGTCATTGTAAGTGACTGATTTTGTATTGACCCATTAAATATATAAATATCTATATAATACATGCATATGTAATTTATTTATGTGTATATATATATAGACACATATACACATATACCCCATACATATATATATATATATATATAATACAACTTATTATTACTTTTTGTTTTTGTTGTTCACTCATGTCTGACTCTTTGTGATCCCATTTGAGATTTTCTTGGCAAAGATATTGGAGTGGTTTGCCATTACCTTCTAGAATTCATTTTATAAATGAGGAAACTGAGGCAAACAGAATTAAGTGACTTGCCCAGGGTCACACAGCTATTAAGTATCTGAGGTCAGATTTGATATCAGAAACATTGGTCTTCCTGACTCCAGACCCAGCACTCTGTGCACTATGGTGCCACCTAGTTGCCCATTGTGGCATGTAGGAGGAATAAATTTTCCTGTGGACCTAATTCCCATTTTCCTAGGACCCTAAAAGAGTTTGAATTGTAACTGTATGAAGCTTTCTTCTCTAGAAACCCAGACCTGCCAATATAAGGGCAGGTTGGGATGAATAAATTAGCCCAGATTGGAAATGGGAGCTCATGCTAGGTATGTCATGCAGGTGTTACACAAAGCGTCACACTTCTGGCTAGGGGCATGCTGGGATGAAGGAGGAAAGTAGTCATCATGATGATGATGGTTTACATTCATGTTGAACTTTAAGGTTTACAAAACACTATATAATTGTGACGTGTTGGCAATCTATCAAGCTGTTGGAGATTGGTAGCAAAGGCTTTTCCAGGAGAGTGCACGGCTCAAGAGTGAGTCTCATTCCATTCTTGGCAGAATTTCCTTAGCAACACCACTACCACAATCTCAGCAGGCCTGAGGGGTTGCCTCAGCAACACCCTACTCCAGGGCTGGTCTTCCCTTTCTTTAATCAGGTATAAGAATAACATGCTCTTTGGGTTGTTGCACAGATGAAAGTGAATTATAAAATTTGAATTATAATTTGAATTATAGACTTAGAGCTAGAAGAGATTATAAAGTCCATTTATTCCAGCCATTATCCGAAAAAGAAAAAAGAACCCCATTTACAAATTCCCCAGCAAGTAGGCATCTAACTTATGCTTCCATACCTCTGGTAATGAGGTAGCCTCTCCTATTATGGGATATCTTCAATAGTTAGAATTTTTTTCTTTGTTTAGTTGGAAACTCCCTGTCTGTTATATTTCTGCACATAGGTCTTACTTACTCTGTCAAATACCCTTCAAATATTTTAGGATCATTGTCATGCCTAAGTATTCTCTCCTTCAGATCAAATAGTCCCCAGTTCCTTGTTCTGATTCTCACATGCCGTGATCTTAACTCCTCTCAATCGAGTCACCTTGCCCTGGACAAGCACCAGCTTGTCAATATCCCTTCTAAAATACTGTACCTGGAACTGGACCAAGGTAGAAGACAATGGAGCTATGACCTTCTTCATTCTATTAACTGTGCTTCTGTTAATTCAGTCAAAGATTATATCACCTTTTATTCTTGGTCTTCATCATAAATCCTGTCATAGTAAACCAACACTTTAGTTATCTTTCATTTAACCTGTTTTTAGCCATGTCTTCCCCCTACCGTATCTATAGAGTTGAATTTCTTGTTTTGATACACGTTAGTGATGAGAACACCACCACTGTCCCATAGGCCTTCAGTATTTTTGCTCAAGACATCATGGTCTTTAACCATATTTTCAACATTCTTTCTGGAAGTATCATTAGTGCTCATAGGAATCATCTTAAGCAGGGAGAAATAATCAGGTTGGACGAGTTTTAGGAGGTTCCCTGTTACGGCCCAGAAAGACAATAAATCTTGATAGTGATTTGTTGATATGTATTTTCAGCCTTTTTATCATGTTGAAAAATAGCTGTCTCAGTGCTCCTCAGTAAGGAGTCACCAACCACGATTGTTCTTATTTTTCCCTTCTGATCCCTCCTGCATTTGAACTCATTTAGACAAACAGCTGCTTGCTCTTAAAGAGTTTAAACCTCTTTTCTTTGGTAAGGGCTTTCATAATAAATAATTCAGTAATCATTCTTTTCACCTTTTTATGTGCCTCATTCTTTCACCCTCAATATCTGGATACAGGTCAGTGTTGCTTTCTGCCTCCTAATCTGTTTTAAAAAATAAATGCTTTATTATAAATTTATTATTTATGCTATATAATAATTATTTTTATTTGTGCCAATACAACCAATTTGACTTGCTTTGAAGCCTACCCTCCCCAGATCCATTTTTTCCTTCTTCATTTTCAAATTAAAGTCCTTCAATTAAAAAAAATAGCAGCTAGCATTTATCCAGGAATTTAAAGTTTGGCCCACCAATTTGTTATTTCATTTAATCCTCAAAACAATTCTTCATCTGTTGTCATATCTTCTAGTAGCTCCCCACTAGAAACTAACCTGGCAAATTGTTTGTGGAAATCTTCAACATGAGATGTCACTCTCCTCACTTCTAACCTTATTAGCAACTTGATACACACACCTCAGTTCTTTGCCTTATCTTACTCCCTTTTTTGCCTATCTTAATAACTCCTTATTCTTAGTTTACCAACTCTTCTCTTCCTTTTTCTTTTATTTCTCCAGTCTTTTTTAATGTTATTTCTCTTTCCTTAGCATATTCTTTGCCTTATGCTCTTCTTCCTTCTCATTCCTATGTGCTGCTTGAGCTCCTCTCAATTTCTTCTTCAGTTCAAGTCCTTCTAAATTTTCTCTTCCCACTTGCAATCTCTAGTCATCTTCACAATTAGAAAACCCTCAGAATTTCCGTGATCCCTTCTTCTTTTCCATGCCAAGTCATTTTCTTTCTCTGTCTCTGATACAGCTCTTTCCCACTGAAGGCAAAAGCAGAATTCCCTTGATATACCTGTGAAATACGGAATGAAAGTAAATGCATGAATACTTCATCATGGCTCTGTGTTAAAGTTGTATTTTGGGGGTGTCTAGGTGGCACAGTGAATAGAGTACCAGCCTTGGAGTCAGGAAGACCTGGGTTCAGATCTGGTCTTGGACATTTAACACAAAAACTAGCTGTGTGATCTTGGGCAAGTCACTTAAGCCCAACTGCCCTCCAAAAAGCAATCAATCAATCAGCCAATCAATCAATCACTCAAATTTTATTTTGTTCTGGTCCTGATGACTACTCCAATCTTTTCTAGTCTGCATAGAGGGCCTATAGGAAGCTAGGTGGCACAATTGCTAGAGTGTCAGACCTGGAGTCATGAAGAATCATCTTCATGAGTTCAAATCTGATCTCAAACAATTACTAGCTATGTGACCCTGGGCAAGTCACTTAACTCTGTTTGCCTCAGTTCCTCATCTTTAAATGAGCTAGAGAAGGAAATGACTAACCACTCCACTATCTGCCAGAAAACTCCCCCCACTACCAAAAAAAAAATAGGGCCATGAAGAGTCAAACATAACTGAAATGACTGAACAACATAATAAGTACATTTTATAAGTAGCCAGTATAAAGCAGCAATAGCAAGAAATAAGTTTGCAAAGAGGAACTTGAAAGTCATGTATAAACTGTCCCAAAGATCAAAGGAGCACAATTTACAAATGGAATCACACATTAGCCCAAATTCACATCCTGGTGATATGTGCTGAATTAGCAGAAGCCACATAAGCACTCTGTCAGGGTCTTCTGGTCCTGTGATATGTAAATTTCTGACAAATTCTGGGCCTCTGCAGTAAGATCAGCAGAACACCAAAAGGTGCTGATGATTACAAATGATGAGGAGATGTTAACTTGGAAGTTTTACTGATAACCCTGGAATGAGTTGGATATGTTAACGGACTAACTCCAAAGTTGCATAGATAGGATATGGTCTTTTACACACACACACACACACACACACACACACACACACACACACACACACACACACACACTCACACTCACACACACTCACACACCTATAAAAATGAGACTTCAAACACCTCCCTCCCCAGAAGGGGTAGAGGGGGCATCTTACATCTCCATTGGGTGTATGTTGCATAGAGCTCCCAACTCTATTCCATGACTGTTAGAGTAATACTCTCTGCCTCTTTTCCTCTCCATCCTCTTCCTCACACTGCCTTCCTTCTTTCAGCATCCTATCCCTTGTTCCCATACTGTCTATTCTGTGACCCTTTTGCTACTTGTCTCTGTCTTTATATGCTTTTTGCCCCCATACATTTTGTGCTTAATTAAAATGTGATTGTCACCCTTTACCCACAATCAGTTGTGGTCTTTCCCCAGTACCCAAAGAACCAGGTTGCCTGCCCCCATTTTATAATTTCTTAAATTAGTTACCAATTCAGGCTTCATGCTAATTCTTTAAAGTCACTTCCTAAATGATCATATATATGTATATATATATATGTATGTATTTGTGTGTATGTATATATATATGTACACACAAATACATGTATGTACATTCTGAAATTTTACCTGAGTTGTTGTCTGGATTGTTAGCTCATTGTATGAAATAACTTTCTCCTCCCTTTGAAAATCAGAGCTTGCACTTCTCTGTTCCCAGACAACATTTCCATTTCAGGATCCTTTGAAAATTCCTGGCAACATCCACCGAGGAGCAAATTGTGACATATGAATATTACTGTGCCATGTAGTTAATAAACACAAAGATTTGGGGGCTGCATGGAAAAATTTATAGGAACTGATATAGAGTGAAGCTCTACATCAGAAAAACAATATAGCTAATGACTATAACAATGTAAATGGGAAGAATAAAAAACTGAAATTGAATGTGGTATAAAGATCCTAACCAACTTGGTGCCAGGAAAGAGTAGAGAAAATGCACCTCCCTTTATTCTTTACAGAAGTAAGGGACCCTGGGTATGCAACATTAAATATGCTGCCAGCTATGGTTGACATATTGGTTAGTTTTGCTAAACTAATTTTTTTCTCTTTCTTTTTTATTCTTTGTTAGAGGAGATGGCTCAATGCATAAAAATCTATTTGAAAATGAATATGATGTAAAAACAAAGTATATTAATAAAATTTTTTAAAAGCACTCTGCAACCTTCAAAAAAGAAAGAAAATTTTTGGATTCAGCTAAGCAATCATTTCCACCAGTTCTTTCAAGCTCTTAGAATATAATACATGTAGACCATATGTCTATGCAAGAATTCATCTCCCTGTTAATAATTTTAGTCCTATCCTTTCCGATCTAAAGATCATTCTTCCTGATAGAGAAAATAGAATCCAACAGGAGCTGACACCTCTATCTTCTCTCTATTTACCTTTCTTCCCATCTCTACCTAGCAGGGTTTTATATAACCTCCTGGATGAAGATTTGTGTCCTATATATTTTAACCCTTCCCCCTCTAATGCCACTGAGCATTGATTATAAGCTCATACTGAGCTTCATCCATCATGAAATTATGGACTGTTTTTGTATTCATTCTCAGTCAAGGCTTTTATATCTCTTGTATTTGTCCTTTAAAATTGTGAAGTTATTGATAATCTCCTGGTTTGCTCCCATTGGTCTCTTTAGGCACATACCCTTTTCTTCATAGTCAAAATAATCTGTAATGTTATCACCAGAATATTTTTCTCTAGAGACTCATGCATGATGAATCTTTGCATAAGACTTTGCATGAGGGAGGGGCTAAGATTTTCCTGTCTTTTTTTTCTGGCTATCCAACACATGTACTGCCATAGATTAGCTCTCTTGGATCCTGACTGAGGGAAATCAGCCTGGCTATCCTCTGAAGAATCAAAGGCATCAGAACTGTTTACTGTTAATCAATAAACATTTATTAAGCACCTACTATGTGCCAGGCAATCACCTACTATGCATCAGGCACTGTGCTGAGTTCTAGATGGTCAGTTTTTCCCACTGACTAAATTCTACCTCGTTGTAACTCTAGGCACCAAGGTTTCACCAGTTCTTTAATAACACCCTCAGTGAAAGCAGCCTTCTGTAATATAAAGGACAATGATCTGGGACCTCAGAAGTGCCTAGATGTTAACATGTAGTTCTTACAGTCAGCTCCCTTTAGGGAATGTGTGTGGGTTTAAAGATTGAAGAGAGGGAGGAATACATCATTACACTCTGCTGCATAAAACAATTTGCTTTTGCTTTATAAATGGCATTCCTTTATTGCAATTTCCTACCAGTCTTGGCGTATAAAGGAACTGAAATCATTTTAGAATTAAATGAACAGCTCCTGAGATGCCCATTAACCTTGTCAGCTGGAGGTAATTATTATATTTTTCAACTTAAAAAAAAGCTGAAATAATGTGAAGCAAAATCTGAGTTCAGAGATTTTGCTTCAGGTGTTGCTTGTGGATGTTTTGATGAAAAGGGAACATAATTACAATTAACACCAACATATTGCTTGTTATTATTATTATTATTTTGTGTGTGTACATGCCTGAGGCATACAGTGGTTGGTCTTGAAAGTCAAAAGGCTGAATTGTTAATAACACCTTGACTACAAAAAGATTAAGAGAAAACCATTTCTTTTCTTCTTTTGACTTAGAGCATTCAGAACATTTTAATTGACATAAATTTTCAAAAGGAGCCCAGGAAAGGGGCCAGACAAGCCATCCATTACTCTCTAGATAAGAACAAAGTCTCCAGTCTAGCAGAGAGGGGTCAGCAGTATCCTTAGCTCTGACACGTTGTGGGGACAAATAATACTGCTGTCACCTACCCACAGGCCTAAGAATGAGAGCAGTTGCAAGAGAAGGAAGAGGAGAAGGAAGGGAGGAAAGAAGGAAAGGGGGAGGAGAGGGAATGAATTGGAGAGGAAGGAAAAAGGAAGGAGGAAAAGAACAAAATAAGTGTTCAGATGTGCATAAGATGAGGAAGTATTAGAAGGTCATCTACTGCTTCAGGGCCATTGAGTGTGTGAATGCTTTATGAGCTTAGGGAAATGAATGAACTAGAGCTCCCCTTACTTAATGTCCTTTTTTCCCCATTTTCTTTTAAGTCTCGGGTCTGTGAATATGGGTTTCTAGTTTATAGGCATTAATCTTGTTTCCTGTAAAAATGGAATTCAATCTATGGGTATTTATCATTCATATAATTATTAGCAATAATGATAAATATGTACTAATAGCCAATGTTTATTTAGCAATTCAGGGTTTTAAAGCTTTAAGGGCATTATCTCTCATGATCTGCCCCATCATCCACAAGAGTCCTACCTCCACAGGCCATGACTTTGAAAGCTCTCTGTCTGATTATAACTTTCTAGCCTTCCTTTTCTCCTTGTGGCCCATGCCTCCGAAATCTCTCAGTCATCCCACTTCTCTTTGCTATCCCGGGCCATTGTCCCTCCTCAGTTTTCACTTTCCTCTCTTCAAAAGCTGGGCTCTTTTGTTAAATAGTTCAGCTGTACACTGTTCTTTACTCTTGTTACATCTCTTGCCTTGGTCTTATGTTACTCATCTTCCTGAACCTGAACCCTGGATTACTCCCACTACTATCTGCTTTTAACCCTTCCACTTATGCTACTGAATGCCACTGAAAGTTATGCAACTGGACTGCTTGGTTCCACTATAAATTTATGTCAATCTCAAATGGGCCCTGTCAACATCTTAAAAGGTTTGGTTAAAGGAGACAGACAAACAGTGATATACAGTTACAGAGTTTATTTCCCAAAGCTAGCAGTAACTTGTGCAAGGAGCCAGGAGCTAAGTCCTAACTCCAGAAAAGATAAATCAAAAGAGTTTTTATACATTTTAGAACCAGCCCAATTCAGGATGACCATGTCACAAAACTTTATGACTTCCATTTGTTGCCATCTAAATGTGAAAAAGAATTCCTTGAATGTAAATGCGAATTGACAACAAACAGAGCAGAGTCTATTTACCTTTTATGATTTCAAGATGTTTGTTTTTCTCTCATGTGGAGGGAGTCTAGATAAGGGGAATCTCACCTCTGGTCTTTGAAATTGCTTACACAGGGAAAGGCATTTTTAGATCAATCAAAGCAGTTTGCTTGATTAATTCAGACTTTGGCCAAAATATGATATTAAATGATTATCAGCCCTTAAGAGACAGCTAGATGGTTCAGTGGAAAGAACACTGTGCTTGGAGTCAGGAAGACCTGAATTCCAATCCAGCCTCAGACATTTACTAATGACCTTGAGCAAATCACTTAACCTCCATTCTCCCAGGAGGCAGCTAGGTGGTTCAAATCTGGCCTCAGGCACTTAGTAGCTGTGTGACCCTGGACAAGTCATTTAAGTTCTGTTTGCCTTAATTCACAGGAAAATGAAATGGCAAACCACTCCAGTATCTTTGCCAAGAAAACCTCATGGACAGTATAGTCCACAGGATAACAATAAGTCAGACACTCCCAAACGACAGAAAAAATGGACTCATTGCTAGGTACCAATCCTTTTACTTATCACTGATTTGACTCTCTAGCTTACTCTCCACAGTGTTTGCTTTCTTTTCAAATCACCTGTATTATCTCCAGCCTCCACTCCTTAGGCCATTGAGAAGGCCTGGCCTCCTACTTCCCTGAAAAAATTAAGATCAACTCTTGAAAGTGTTCTTTTATCCCCAAATCTACATTTCAAATAATCTCAGCATCATCCTCACTTTCTCCATCTTGTTTGAGACTGCCTCAGAAGAGATGGCCCTTCTTGACAAGACTAATTACTGTACTTAAGACATTTGAGCTCTTCTCCTCTGGGATCCTGATTACTTTATTCTCCCATTTTTTTTTATCATCCCTTCCTATTAAATTCGACCTGTGCCCTCTAACTATGTACACCTGTAAACATATATACACACATTCATATATGTATTCATATGCCTATATACCCTTCTTCAATTATTTTCATACTGAGAAAGGTTTTATCAGTTACAGTTATCATTTTTCCATGTAGGAATGTAAATAGTTCAACTTTGATAAGTTCCTTTTGATTTCTTTTCCCTGTTTACCTTCTCAAGCTTCTCTTGCTTCTTGTATCTGAATGTCAAATTTTCTATTCAATTCTGGTTTTTTCATCAAGAATGCTTGAAAGTCCTCTATTGTACCAAATGACCATATTTTCCCCTAAAATATGATACTCAGTTTTGCTTGGTAGGTGATTCTTGGTTTTAATCCCAGCTCCTTTGCTCTCTGGAATATTATATTCCATGCCCTTTGATCCCTCAGTATAGAAGCTGCTAGATCCTGAGCTCTCCTGATTGAATATTGAAATTGTTTCTTCCTGGCTGCTTGTAATATTTTCTCCTTGATCTGGGAATTCTGGAACCTAGCTATAATATTCCTAGGAGTTTTCTTTTTGGGATCTTTTTCAGGAGGTGATCTGTGGATTCTTTCAACCTCTATTTTGCCTTCTGGATCTAAAACATCAGGGCAATTTTCCTTGAGAATTTCTTGAAGGATGATTTCTAGGTTCTTTCTTTGATCATGGTTTCAGGTAGTCCAATAATTTTTAAATTGTCTCTCCTGGATCTATTTTCCAGGTCAGTGGTTTTTCCCATGAGATATTTCACATTGCCTTCTATTCTTTCAATTGCTTGTATCTGTTTAATAGTATCTTGATTTCTCATAATGTCACTAGCTTCCCTTTGCTCCAGTCTAATTCTGAAGGAATGATTCTCCTCAGTGAGCTTTTGAGATTCTTTTTCCATCTGGCAAATTTGGCTTTTTAAGGCATTCTTTTCCTCATTGCCTTTTTGAGCCTCTTTTGCCATTTGAGATAATCTATTTTTAAGGTGTTATTTTCCTCAGTCAGGCTGTTGACTCTCATTTTATACTTTTCTTGCATCTTTCTCATTTCTCTTCCCATTTTTTCCTCCACTTCTCTTATTTTGTTTTTAAAATCCTTCTTAAGGTCCTCTATGGCCTGTAACCCACTTGTATTTTCATTTGAGGCTTCATTGGGAGTTCTGACCTCCCAATCCTCCTCCTGTTCCATGCTTTGATCCTCTTTGCCCCCAAAATAGGAGTCTAACATTGCATTTTTCTGTTTATTTTGTTTTCTTTGCCTAGGCATGTTGCCACTTAATTACTTGACTTTTGGGCTTGTTGCCACTGTAGGTCTCTGCCACCAGCCAGGGGAGCTTCTGTCCTAAACACTGGGGTTTTCTCAGCTACCAGAGGTATTAGTTGGGTGCCCTCTCTGAAGCCCCCACACACTCTGGCAAGCTGGTCACACACCCCAAGACCTCCATGCCAGACCACAATACAGATCCAAGAAGGTTAAAGCAAGAGCAATTACCACCCCCCCAGACTGATCACTGGTCCCCCTACAGTCCATAGGCCAGGAACTGAAGCTGCAACATGATGTCATGTCTACTCAGTGGCTTCTCTCTCCCAGGGAAAGAGGCCACACGCTCTCCCAACCAGTCCCAAATTCCATACTTCACTGACCTCTCACTTTGTCATTGGCATCTATGTGTTGATAATTCTGGAAACACCACAGCTGCTGGTGTTCTGGGGTCCCTCCAGCTGGTTGGCCTCCCTGGGGCTAAAACCACAACTCACAAGGGCCTGGGCTGGCCACTCTTTGCTGGGCTGTCAGGCTGTCCTTAGTGGGATGTTATCTTCCCTGTGTCATTTTGTGGGTTCTGGAGCTCCAGAGGTTGTTGAGAGTCCCCTTTTCTATGTTTTGGAAGTGGTGTGGGCAGGAGCACTGGGGAAGTGCTGTTTCTACTCTGCCATCTTGGCTCCGCCCACTATTCTTCCATTTTCACCTGAATTTTCTTTCATTTTTTCAATTTATGCCTTTTGTTTTTATATCCCATTCATTTATGAATTTGATGCATGGATTTCCCCCACTTCTTTGCAAAAAACTTTTCCCCCAATTTTCATTCTCCCCTTATCCAATGGTTCCTTCTCTCCTGTTTACAAATATGGCCATATTCTTTTCATCCTTAAAAAAAAACAAAACAAAACAAAACAAAAAAACCCAAACTCTTAACTTTATCATACCACCCTCTCAAGCTAGTTTCTTGTATTTCTCTTCCTTTTCACAAATAAACTTCTAGAAAAAACTATGCATACTTGTTGCCTTCATGGTTTTCCCCCTATCTCTATTCTCACTTGCTTTTCCCTCCTGGTGACCTAGCTTTCAATTTTATCATTGAATTTTAATTGCTCTCTCCAAAGTTACCAGTCATCTCTTAATTGCCAAATTTTATGACCTTTACTCAGTCCTTATCCTTCTTGTGCTCTCTGTAGTATTGGTACTTTTGCCTACTCCCTAATCTTAGATATTTCTAGATCTTTGAGTTTTCATGACATTGTTCTTTCCTACGTTTCCACTCTTTCTCAGTCAACTTTGCTGGATCATCATCCCTTCTCCATCTCCTTTGTGTAGGTTTGCCCCAGAGCTACACCCTTAAGCCTTTTATCTTCTTCATCTAAACTCTACTTTTTGATAGCATTACTAATTTATAAGGATTCAACTATGATATGTGTGAATGTATGTACGGATGTATATACTTCTATGTGTGTGTATATATAAATATATACACATACATATAGATAGTTGCACATATATACACACATATATATATGATCCAGATCTATATTCCAACTCTGTTCTTTCTCTTGAGCTCCAGTTCCTGCCAATAACTTCCTACCAGATATCTCCAACTGGATGGTCTAAATGTATCTTACATTCAACATGTCTGAATATATCTTTTTCCACTAGACTCTCAGAGTCTGTTTCTGTGCTACATATTCCTTCCATTATAGACTTATTTTAACACCACCACTTGGGACAAAAAAATTTAGAGGAAGAGGAAGAAGAAGAAATAATTGTTAGAGTCTTTGATGAATCTATATTTATTGGATTGATGACACTTACGTGTTAGCAACATAACTGAGTGCCAAATTGTCTGGTTCTGACAAAATGGGCAATAAATAATATAGAGAAAAGAGACTGACCAGTCTAGGATGGAATTTTGTGAGCAGACTCTCTAAAGGAAGAGTTATTTGGTACTGGACTGAATCAAATGGGTTCTGAGGGAGAAAAACAAGGATAACAGAGGTAGAGAAGAAGAAAGAAAAAGAAAAGGAAGCATTGAATACCTGTTATGTGAAACTTTGATTGGTGAGAGTCCCTGAGCTATCTAAGGCACAATAGTCATCATCTTGTTATTGACATCTACCTTCACACCCTTCTTCCAACTATTACTCTGAGACCCATAATAAAACAACACATTATTAGAAAAGTACGTGCCATGGGGGTGGCTAGGTGGTGCAGTGAATAGAGCACCAGCCCTGGAGACAGGAGGACCTGAGTTCAAATCTGACTTCAAATGCTTGACACACTTACTAGCCGTGTGACTTTGGGCAAGACACTTAACCCCAATTGCCCTCCAAAAAGAAAAAAAAAAGAAAGTACATGCCAATCAATTATCTGGTGACATTACTCAGCATCCAGAAGCTAGCTGGTATAGTTGATAGAATTCTAGACTTGAAGTCAGGAAGAGTTGAGTTTGAATTTTGTCTCAGAACATTACTAGGTAGGTGTCAAGTTTCCTTTAGCTTCAATTCCTTCATGTTTAAAATGCTGAAAAAAATTGAATTTTCATTAAAAGTTTATTGTCAGGGGTAACTGAGGTAAGATATATATATATATGCATATATATATATATAATTTTATTTACCAACTGAAAAGTACTATATGAATGCTAGCTATTATTATTATTGTGACTTCCTAGGCAAAAACACCATCTGTGGTCACCCTTTTCTGATATATGGTTATCTACTGTATATACTTCCTTCTCTTATTAGAGTATAAGACTCTCAAAGGCTACAACTGTCTGGTTTTTTGTCTTTATTTCCCTGGTGCTTAACACAGAACCTGGTACATAGTGAGCATTTAATAAATGTATTTTCATTCATTCAATCACCATGTGTAGTTTACAGCACCAAGCACAATGGGGATACAGAGGAAGGTTTAACTAAGTCTCTCCTCTAAGAAACTATAGGTGAAAATGAATAAAGAAAAGCCACATGTTGTATCTACTCTTTTTTATAATTGTTCTTTCAAACAGCTGTGAAGCAATAATGTACCATGTTATTTTGAGGAAAATCACTTAATTGATTACATCTTTGTTTCTTCATCAGTACAGTGAGATCACTGATATTTTCTGTGTCTTCATTTGACTTGGGAGTATATTGCAGAATGAAAAGATGGTTTAACTTCAAAGAAAGAAAAAAATAAGTGCAATAGTGTCTCACTTATCCTCAGGTCACAGCTATCAGGCAACATCAATTTTTTAGAAGTCAGAAAAGGAAAAAGCCTTTTAGCACCTAGTATTCTGTTTTGCATAGTGAGATTCGTAATAAATATTTGGTGAATTAAATTGAGTGGCATTAGTTATCATAAAGTTCATGAACTAAAGGCCAAGTGCTTTCTTTCATAGGGAAGCCCATAAGACACTCACTCAGTGCCAATTTGCCCTATTTTGCATATAATTAAGAAATTGATTAATTCTCAGAACACAGGAAATTAGATAGTGATAGTAGTTGATCAGGAGAGAAAGAGAAAGAGAGAGAAAGAAAAAGAGGGAGCTATTTCTCCTTGATATTAATGAAAGCTTATTTTAATAATGGCAACTAGGTTGGTGTAGTGGACAGAGGGAGGGACGTGGATTGTAAGCTCCTTGGGGGCAAGAACTATCTTATGCCTTTCTTTATACTTTATGTACTTAGTACAGTTTAATAAATGTTTAGTGGCTAATTTGAAGTCAAGTAGACCTAAGATTAAATCCTGTTTCAGACAGTTACTAGCCATGTTGTGTCCTAATCTCTTAGCCTCAGTTTCCTCACCCATAAAATGGGCAACATAATAGCACCTGCTTGTCAAGATTGTTATGAGAATCACAGGAGATCCACTATGTAAAGTGATCTGCAAACCTTAAAACTTTATATCAGTGATAGCTTTCCCTATTAGTATTATTGTTGTTAAGTAGTTCATATTTTTGCTTTGCAATTTTAAAACTATTTTCCTCACAACACCCTGTGACTTAGGTAGTACCTGTATCATTAACTCCATTTTGGAGGAAACCAAAATCCAAAGAGAATACATGACTTCCCCAAAGTCATACATTTAATAAATGGTGGAGCCAGAACTCACGCATAGGTCAAATTATTCCAAGTCCATTGCTTTTTCCATAACATACTTTGATCAGGAAGGAAGGAAGGGGCACAGTGCATAGAGTTCTGAACCTGGAGTCAGGAAGACCCAAGTTTGAATCCTGCCTCAGACATTGACCTAGCTCTATGACCCTGAGCAAAACATTTAATCTATCTCAGCCTCAGTTTTTTCATCTGAAAAATGGGAATAATAATAGCACCAACCTCCCAGAGTTGTTATAGATTAAATCAAATGAGATAACATATAGAAAGCATTTTTCAAATCCCAAAGCACAATATAAATGCTAGTTGCTGCTGCTGCTACTACTCGTACTACTACTGCTACCACCACCACCACCACCACCACCACCACCACTACTACTATAAGAAGACATATGTAAAAAACAAAACAACAACAAAAACCAGCCTCTTGGAGTCATTTCATTTCAGGGTCAGTAGCTCTGTAAATTTAAGTGGCCACTGGAGCATCACTAAATTAGAGCACAGGTCACTTAGGCTGGGTAACAAATCTAATGCAGTAGGAAGAGCCCTGCATTTGGAGTCAGATCAGTTTCTGTGACATACAAGTACTGTGACCTGAGGTGAGCCATTTACCCTCATTAGGATTTAGTTTTTCTCTTCTGTAAAATGAGGGAGTTGGCCTAGATAACCTCTGGTTCCTTCCGGCTCTAAAGTTATCAACCATTACCCTGAGTCCTTAATAGCACGCTCTGGGTAATCACCTACGATGTAAGCACCTGCCACTTGCTAGGTATTATACTAATTGCTGGGTATACAAAGAAAAGTAAAGGAAAGTCCTTGCTCTCAAGGAGCTCGCAATCTAACAGGGGAGAAAACATGCAAACAAATGCTTGTACTGTGTACAAACAAGCTCCATACGGGATAAACTGGAAATAGTCAACAGAGGCAAGGCACTAGATTTAAGGGAAGCTGACTTGTAGGGATTGAACTGATTTATGCTAGTCTCTAAGGACAAATTTAGGGAAAGCATGGGGGTGGAGTTGCTGTTCAAGTCATTTCAGTTATTTCTGACTCTTCACGTACCCATCTGGGGTTTTCTTGGCCTGGAGTGGTGGGCCACTGCCTTTTCCAGCTCCTTTTTATAGATGTGGAAACTGAGGCAAATAAGATTAAGTGACTTGCCTAGGTGCACACAACTAATAAGTGTCTGAGGCCAGAATTGAATCCATGAAAATGTCTTCCTGACTCCAGGCCCAGCACTTTATCAGCTGGGGCAGGAAAAGGTAAATGGATAAAGGTAATCAGAATACTGCATTGGGGTCAAACTAGTTAGTCCTCTGATGTCAACAAATCCAGAAGGCTAGAAAAGAGTCATGAAATGTGAATTGGCACAGTGGACAAAGCTAGATGACTTCTGCCAAATCAGGATCATCATGGAGACAAGTAATACTATAGAGAGAACAACATTTGGTATTTTTGAAATAGAGTTTATCTCACACAAAGTCTCCATTGAACACTGTGTTCCATTATGTAAGTGGAACACTAATCATGTCCCCAGTCCATTGGACTGTGTTGGCACTGCTGTGGGTCCAAACAATAAAGGTGACACAAAGTTACCAAGAAAATATTAAAGTTTATTATACATTGTTTAACAAATCAGAGGGATGCATAATAGATCATAGACTTTCACCCCCAAAATTGCTACATTTTTTGAAGTTCTGACATTTGAAGAAATAGCCCTCAGCTACCTGCATAATCTATTTATGTGGAACAGCTCATTCCTCACCAAAGCAGGTAAAAAAAATCTGTATTAACTCTTCTTCCCATGATTCCTCACACAGTACAACTTCTTTGACTTGTTTTTTAAATGTATTCTGCCTTTGTTTTCCTTTTCCTAAACGTACAAGAACATCTTCCTTTCATCATTTAAACATCATCCTCTTTGTCTTTTATCAAAAGGATGGCAAAACAAATGCTTTTTATATAAATATTGTGACTCCAAAAACAGATTATCAGATATATTTGGTGCATTTCAAAATAGATTTTGCTTCTTAGTTTTACTGAATTATCATACATAGTAAGCATTTAATAGTTTTTTTTTCATTTATTGATTATGAGGCAGGTAGGTGACACAGTGGATAGAGTGCTGAAACTGGAGTCAAGAAGACCTGTATTCAAATTTGGCCTTAGATACTTACTTGCTGTGTCACCCTGGATGGATCATTTAAACTTAAACCATAAAATGGGGATAACAATAGCACCTACCTTCTAAGGTTGTTGTAAAAATCAAATGAAATATTAATTATAAAGTGCTTCATATAATACCCAGCACATTAAAGGCTTGTTCCCATCCATCCGTCCATCCATCCATCCATTCAAGTCATTGTGGTTCTCTAAGCCATTCCCTGTAGCATATTAAGAAAGAGATCACAGCCTTTCATTGAGGAGATATTTCCCTAGAGTCTATGACTTATAGAAACCTTTTAAGACTTGTTGATTTGCATCTCCTAGTGATTAGGAACCCTTCTTCAGCCAGGGATAATTCAAGCAAAGTTTTGGGAAAGGTAATGGAGGGAGTTCTTGACCCAGACTTGGAAAACTGGTTACCTCTGATGGTAATATTTTTATGAGATACAGCTAATCTGGATTGTAATGTAATTAAAACCAAACCAAATCATTTGAATAGTCTGTGATCAGGCCTCATATTAAAAACCAATTGATTTCAAGAAATCAACCTTTTATAACACTTGTGTTTAGTATTGCTGGTTTAATTAGCTACCCAAGGGAGTTTAAATTAGCTCAGAGTACACTTGACCATGGTCACATAACTCGGAGATATATGAAGTAGGATTCCAACTTAGGTGTGTATAATTCTATCCACTAACTCATTTTGTCTTCAGATCAATATCAGATAATGTAAACAATGATTCTAGGTAATGATTAAAAACACTAAGGCAAAGCTAGAAAAATAAATATTTCAGCATGAGGAATTTCAGATACTGGGAAGGAAAAATCCCAAATTAACTTCAGACAAGACATTCTGATGCTTTTTATGGTGTTATAATCAAGGTTTGATTTAGGGTCATTTTGACCTCCCTGGTCAACCTCCCTGATCCCTCAGGGGAATGATTGCATTTGAACAGAGATTTTCATGACTTTTTCTAGATTATATTTTTTGCAAAGAAATCCCTTTAAGAGCCTGGACTCTTAGGGGATTATCTGGATTGCTAGGATTCAAGGGATAGGTTCCTCCTCTTGTATGAAGCTATTGATCATCTTAAAATCTATAGGAGGTCTTAAAAGGAAATTTTTAAAAAAGAAGAGACATTAATGAATAATAACAATAATTCATTCTATTAATATATTTTAACACAATAATTTCCTTCCCTAAATAATTTCCTTCTTTTTAACATTCACCTCATAAAACTTTCCCATAAAAAACTAGCAAAACCATCTGATATAGTAGTAATGATTTATAATACATGTACATTTTATACTTGTAATTTACATACAAATAGATATATATGCAATTTACTCCAGAGATGTGAATGTTTCGCTGCATATTGCTATGGCTATAGCCCACAAATTTTGGTATTTTGTTTCTTTGTTGTCATTATCTTTGATGAAATTATTGTTTGCTTCTATAGTTTGTTCTTTGACCCATACATTCTTTAGGATTAAGTTATTTAGTTTTCAATTAATTTTAATCTATATCTCAAAGGCTATTAATTGAATGTAATTTTTACTTCATTATGGCTAGAAAAAGATAAATTTAATATTTCTGTTTTCCTGCATTTATTTGTAAGATTTCTATACCCTAATACATGGTTAATTTTTGTGAAGATACCTTCCACAGCTGAGAAATAGGTTGGACTCTTTTCTATTCCCCTTTGCTGCAGGTTTACCACATTTGAGATTTCTGAAATCCTATTCATCTGCTCAACTTTTTTCTTTTATGACTAGACTTATCTAAGTATGAAAGGGGTAAATTGAGGTCCCCCACTAGTATAGTTTTTACTGTCAGTTTCCTCCCATAAGACATTTAACTTTTTCTTTGAGAATTTAGATGCTATATAGCTTTTGTTGATCTCTTTTAATTAGGCCTATTTTTGTTTTTGCTTTGTCTGAGATCATTATTGCCACCTTAATTGTTTTGTTTTTTGCTTCAGTGGAAGCATAATAGACTCTGCTCCAGCCCTTTATTTTAACCTATGTATATGTTTATGTTTCATATGTGTCTCTTTTAAATAACATATTATTGGATTCTGGTTTTTAATCAATTTTGCTATTCTTTTCAATTTTATGGGTGAATCATCCATTCCTATCGACAATTATGATTGCAAACTGTGTATTTCCCTCAGTTTTATTTTATTACATTTATCCTTCTCTTTTTTTGTACACTATTCCCCTCTTAAAGGGGCTGTTTTGCTTTTGACCACTCCTCTTTCAATCTGCACTCCTTCTTAATCTCCCTACATCTTTTTCTTAACCATTTTCACTCCTACTTACCTGGTAGATGAGATGAATTTCTGTACCCACATAGGTGTGCATATACATTCTTCCCTCCTTGAACTAGTTTAGATGAGAGTGAAGTTGCTGGTCCCCCACCCCCTCTCCCCATGCCTCCTTCCATTTTTATAAACTTTTCATATCTAATGTGAACAGTTTAACCCTTTTTTAGTCCTTTGTGATTCCTCACTCATCTTTACCTTTATATGCTTCTTGAGTGCTATATTTCAATGTCTTGTTTTTTATTCAGCTCTGTTTTTTTTTCATCAAGAATGTTTGAAAATCCTCTCTTTCACTGAATGTCCATTTTTCTTTCAGTTTTGTTGGATTATTCTTGGTTGTAACCCTAGCTTCTGCCTTCCAGTATATCATATGCCAAGCTCTCTTTTTCTTTATAGGTATTACTGCTAAATCTTGTGCAGTCCTGACCACGGCTCCATTGTACTTGAATTCTTTCTTTCTGATTGCTTATATAACTTTCTTCTTGACCTGGGAATTCTGGATTTTGTCTATAATGTTCCTAGGAATTTTTTTTTCTGGGATTTATTTTAGGAGTTGTGCTTTATTTGGCCTTATGACTTGGATTAAAGTAAATATCAAAGTTCAGGAATTTTTAGATAATTGGCATTCAGGAAGATGATATAATTATGAGCTTTTTTATTATGTGGCAGAGCAAGCACACACATGACAATATAAAAAGGCAGAGGTTCATTCACAAGGAATCAAGAACCTTACCTAGCATAAGGGGTAAAAGATATATCAGGGAGGAAACATGCTAAAAATTGGGGTCCGGGTAATAAAATTATATGCCCTAAAATGGGCTTGATTGAGAATAATCAGTGACAGATATAGGGAGGGGCAATCCTAATAAGACCCAGATGTGGTGGAAAAGTTCTCAGGGTCACTTATCAATACTTGGCTTGGGAGAAGCTCGGGTAGGGGGTTTCCCTATTGGGACTACAAACTAGTTGGAGGCTTTAACATTAACTACTTTATACAAAAAAAAGGAGAATGATTCAAGGCCTTTGCAGAAGACCAAGAGTTCATCCAATCAAAAAGCTTCAAGCTTTATCTGCCTAAGTGTTAACAATGGAAAAGTATAGACTATCTCTTTCACCTATATGCTTTTATGGGCATCATGGCCATTTAACCTAAATGATTCCATTTTGGAGTCCTATAATTATGAATGTAACATCAAATTATAACTATAACATTAAACTACATAAAGTTCAAAATTATCATAAAGTTACTGGCTGAATCTTTCAATTTCTGCTTTGCCTTCTAGTTCTAAGATATCTAGGCAGTTTTTCTTTATCATTTCTTAAAATATTATGTTAGGCCCTTTTTGTTATTTTTTATAGTATAATGAATCTTAAATTATTTTTTCTTAATCTGTTTTACATATCAGATTTTTTCCTATGAGATATTTTATATTTTCTTCTATTTTTTCAGTCATTTTACTCTATTATATATTGAAGTCTTATTGAGTCACTAGCTTCCATTTGACTAATTCTAATTTCTAAGGAGTTTTTCTTGCATTGCTCTCATTTCTTTTCCCATTTTTTTCCTCTATCGTTCTTGGCTTTTAAAAAGTTTTTTCACTTTAACTTTTCTAAGTATTCCTATTGGGTTCCTATCCAGTCTGAATTTTTTTTTCAGGCTTTGCTTGTAAATGTTTTCAAGTCATTGTCTTCTTCTGTGTTTGTGTCTTGAGCTTCCCTGCCAACATAGTAGCTCTTAATGGGTGGAATTTTGTTTATTTGCTCATTCTTCCAGACTAATTATTGATTTTGGACTTTATTTTAATGTTGGACTCTGCTCACTTCTTGAAGTAGTAATCCCAGTAATTTTTTTAATGTCACAAAAGTCGAACAAGTTTAGTAAAACAGAATTGTAATCTCATATATACCATGAGGAAAACAAACTTCATCAAACAAACTCAATAGGTAAACTAAGCCAGCTTACAGATTAAACTACAATTAGAGGATTCATAAATAGTTTGATTGAGGAGAAGGATTTACATGTTACCAAGGAGTCAGGGACAGTTGAATTTCTTCCTCTGACTTCTTATCTAAGGAATGTTTAAGGCTCTAAGTAAAATTTCATTTCCCATGGAACAGGTTTTGATCTAGTGAGATTAATATTAGACAAATGTTATAAGAGAAATAAAAGGAAACAAAAAATTCCCATAACACTATTATAATAATACAAGAAAATAGAGATAGTAAGGTTAAAAGCCTCGTCAAGAGCAAGGTATTTGTTAGTGTCTGAGGAAAGATTCAAATTCAAGTCTTCTTGACCCTATATTTATCACTATTCACTAAGACACTTAGTTAAACACATCAGAATCTTTTTGGGAAGCAGTTTCTTCATATGTAAAATGAAGTGATTGAATTAAATTGTACCTAAGATTTCTCAGTTTTTTTTTTAAAAGAAAGATTCTCAGGGGGCGGCTAGGGTCGCAGTGAATAGAGTACTGGCCCTGGAGTCAGGAGGACCTGAGTTCAAATCCAGCTTCAGACACTTAACACAAAAACTAGCTGTGTGACCTTGGGCAAGTCACTTAAGCCCAATTGCTCTCAAAAAACAAAACAAAAAAAAAAAAGGCACAAAAAAATAAAAGAAATATTCTGATTTCCAGTAAGGCTTTTTGCAGTGCAACATGGATATATAGGAAGGGATGCTACAAAAATTTTCGAGTAAAATTTACTTCGGCATATTTAATAATTAGATAAGTAAAATACTTGTCACAGAGCACTTTTTGGATGAGGGATGCTGTTCACAAACTTAGCTAACAATGATATGTGTCCACAGTTTGAAAAACACAAGAAATCCTCATTTCCTCAGACTAAAATTGTAAACATGCCACACTAGAAGGCTAGTGATCAACAGTACTGTGCAATTTCTTTGCAGTAATTATTTTGAAAGACTACATTTCCTTTTTAAAATAATTGCGGGTCTCATGGTCATATTTGCAATGGGGATTCAGACAGAACATTCATCTTGCCAAAGCCCTCTTCCATTGATGAAAGAAACCTGCTTCATTCTTTATGCATTATTTTCTGTATCTCTTTGTTTACTGAGATGGCTAAGGGGAACTCTTAACACATATAATGGATTCAGAAAGGAGAGGATTATAGCCCTGGGCAAATGATGGATTTTTTCCCCTCTTTATTGAAATTCAATCTACAGAGGCAGGGTCATCTTGTCAAGAAAATTAGGCAGTATAAATGCAGTCAGTGCCATAACCCCTAAGCCTCTTCTTGTTCCTTCTAATAATTGAGGGAGTGATTAGTTAAGCTATTACATAAAGGGGAGGGATGAAAAAGATGTTTCTGTCTTCCCATTAATGACATTTGCTTAATTGCCATATTTATATAAATAGCTCCTTTACAGTTATCATCAAGAGAATAATAAAAGACCTTTCTATGCTCATACACTCTAAAGATGATGAGACTTATAGGGGAGGCCTATGTGTTACACAGATTATGCATAGGCACCTGTATTTCAATCACTTACAATCCTCATTGGTACAGAGAATGGAGTCACTCTCATGCTCTGTCCCCATTTGGGGACAATAGGACCATAGAATGGTATATCTGTACCTTTAAGGGATCTTAGAGAGACTCAGAGAGGTGACAACTTACCCATGTCTATAGGGTCAGGATAGGATTAGAACCCAGATTTCCTGATTTGCTTGCAATACTATTGCAATACTACTGCCTCTCCAGCATATCAGCAAAGAATTGTGATCTTTGCCATAGAAACAGAAATCTAAGGGGTGGCTAGATGGTTCAGTGAGTAGAGCACTGGCCCTGGAGTCAGAAGGACCTGAGTTCAAATCTAACCTCAGACATTAAACACTTACTAGCCATGTGACCTTAGACAAATCACTTAACCCCAATTGCCCTCTAAAAAAGCAAAAAATAAAGTAAAATAAACAAATCTAATATGAAATATGGAGAGACAACAGAGTAATAATAATAATATCACATTTGCAAAGTGCTTTATGGTTTACCAAGTGCTTTACCAAGTGAGGGTCTCGTTTGATCCTCACAATAACTTTGTGAAGGTAGGTAATTCAAGTGTAAAAGGCAGTGAGGTGGTGAGTACACACAGTATGTTTAGCTGATGAAATCTCTATGTGAAAGAGGATAGGGAAGATGTTTCTAGAAAAGCATGGTGTATGTGTAATGGAAGGAACCTACTCCTCCATTTACAGTCATTCTGTATCTGATTTGAGTTTGCTAACTATGTGGTAGAGATGGATTGTTGAGTGGTTTGCTGAGCTAGACACGGAGTGCACTCAAAATACTCTGATGAGTCAAAAAAGTCTCTCTTTTTTTCTCTTTTGATACCTAGATGTGTGTGAGTTCAAAGTCAAGGAACGTTATAAGTCTCCAAGTAGGGAAAGAGGTCTTCAACCTTCATCTCCACCCCCAACCTAGGCCATTATTGTGTGGCCCATGAGTGGAGGATCATATTTTTGCCTCTTTTCTTTTTGTTTATTTTTTTTTCTCTTTTTAGGTGGAGTATTGAAATGGCCACAGCATTTTGAGCTTTAAAAAAGTCAGAATGAGGGCTATAAAAATGTGCATACCCTTTAACCCAGAGGGTGGCAAAGAATTGGAAATTAAGGGGATGCCCATCAATTGGGAATGGCTAACAAGTTGTGGTATATGAATGTAATGGAATACTATTGCACTGTAAGAAATGAGGAACAGATGGACTTCATAATAACCTGGAAGGACTTATATGAACTGATGCTGAGTGAGGGGAGCAGAAGCAGGAGGTCATTGTACATAATTACAGATGCATTATATCTGTGATGACTAACTTTGATAGACTTGGTTCTTCTCAGTAATGCAAGGTTCTAAGACAACTCCTAAAGACTTATGATGGAAAAGGCTATCCACAACCAGAGAAAGAATTATGGAATCTGAATGCATTCTGAAGCAAACTATTTGCTCTCTCTTTGTTTTATTTTGTTTCTTCTTTCTCATGGTTCATTTCATTGGTTATAATTCTTCTTTACAACTTTACTATTGTTAAAATATGTTTAATGTGAAGGTATATGTAGATCAGACTACATGTTGTCTTGGCAGGGGAGGGGGAGGAAAGGAAAGGAGAGAAAATTTAGAACTCAAAAACTTGCGAAACTGAATGTCCTGTATCTTGCTATGAATTGAGCCTATGGGTTACCATGTGCTGGGCCTAGGTCTTATTCTGGCCTTCTCTTCTGCTATAGGACAGCTGTTTCATTTCCCATTTACCTACCCTAACTTGTCTCCCCCCACATCAATTTCATAAATTCTGTCAACATTTTTGTACAGTTCTGTACTGGAGGAGTTTAAGGTTTATTTTCTTTGGGTTTCCTTATCATTCTTTTTTTTAAACTGGATTTTTAGAGCTTTACTGGAGTGTTTGTGGGGGGAATCTGTTCTCTGGGTCCTAACACATTGTTATCTTTCAACAATCCTCTAAGACATCCCGTGCAATAATAGATGTCTCACATATAAGCACAGTGACCCCTAGAAAGTGGTAGCAAAGCCAATGGTAATGCATTTTCTTTAGTCTCCTTTCCATTGTAAAATTATATATCTGTTTCTGATGTTGAACCACCCGATGATGCCAAGGACTTAGTAGTAAGAAATTTCCTTTCCTGGGTCTTCAGTAGCTGTGTCTAGACTTGTTCTCCTGGGCAGAGGTTTTAGACCTTTTCAGCAATCATGGCCCAATGGTCTTAGTGGTGTTTCTATTCTCAGGGCTCTTGGTTTACCTGACTATTGGTGGTAGTTGATGGTAGTGGTGGTAGGAAGGGCCGATTCATTTTCTTTATGGGCTGTTTTCCTCCATGATACCTGGGAACTGAGGTGGTAGTGGTTGAATCAGTGTTTGTTATTTTTAGGAATGTGTTATTTCTGAAACCCCATGGTCCTAGGCTGTACACAAAGGAATTTTAGGGGAGGTGTTAGGTGTGGATTGACTTTACCTGGATAAAAGAAGTGATTAGGACTGTTAGTAGGGGAGGATGGAATGATGATAATGGAGTAAAGGCATACTTACTTGGCTTTATGCTATCTTGGTTTTCTCTTCCATGAAAAATGATATGTAAAATATATTATATATAAAATCTATGAAACAAAAATACTTAAGAAGGGGAACAGAATCTGAAGATTAGTGGGTAGATAGTGAGAAAGTATCTAGTTTTCCTGAATTTAAATCATTAGGTTCACATGAACTAATCTCCTCCAAATACTTAAAGAACCAATGGGTATCAATGCAGAGCCATTGCAAATCATCTTTTAAATCAGGATAGTTGTTGTAGTACTGGAGTGGGGGAAATGGTTCCTGATTTTAAAAAGAGAAGTAGAATGCAGTTGGAGACTTCAGTCTATAGACTTGGGACTTGACTTTGATTCCTGGAAAAATTCTATAACAAACGTATTTTGCTGTATTTATATTTGTTATATTATCTGACATACATTGTGAAGACTCTAAAGATGATTTGAGGTTGAATACAGTGATTTGTGCAGTAGAAGCAGGAATGAATGCTCTAAAAATACCTCTGAGAAAAACAGGGAGTTTAACTTACCTTAATAAAGTCTCATTAAAAGAATTTATTTCCAAACTCAGCAGTGGTCCCAAGTGAGAGAAAATATATTTAAATGGATGACCCCTTCTAATAAGGTACTTAGCAATGGAAAAATAACACTGTTTTCCATCTGTACAAGAAGATCCTGTAATATCTTATTTCTTGTGAATCTATACACCTTAGGGTATTTTCAAGATGCTTTGTAGTCCCTATAGAAGACTTGAACTTTGAACATATACTATAACTATCATGAGCTCAATTCTAAAAAAAAAAAGTCTTCAAGAGATGCCATTTTCTATCCCAACCTGCATTTTTTAACCAGTCATTCTCATACTTTTTACTTGTGTCAGAAATAATTCTTTTTATAATCCAGTTAGTCTTGATTTCTATCTCAATTCAATGTCCCATTTCTAATCTTTAACTTTGTACTCAACATATCCTTGTTACCAAACTGAAATAATTATTTTCTACCTTTTCTACTGTACTCTAAAGTTCCCTCTTTGACCACCTACAACTCTATTTCAGTGGCCTTACCTCCAGTCTTACCCAACCCTCATCTTCACAATGCCTGGCACATAGTATGCACAATATAAATGCTGAATCTCTTCCCTTCCCCTTCCTCTCTACTTTGTTTCTACCTGCACTCAGTTACCTAATTCTCTGGGACAATTCTACCCCTGGGCTTAGCTCCTAGAGACAACAATAAACTATTTGAACTCATTCCTGGTGATTAATCTATTCTCATCCTGTTATTCTCTTCTTATCCCAGTGATTTTGAACCCCTAGCTATAATTGTTCAAGCCCCATTCTTGGTCCCCCATGGACCATTTCCTTTCTTCCATCCCTCTCAACCCAATCCACTCACTATCTCCCTCAAAAGTTACCCACCCATTTCACTCTACTATCTGGAATGCCTGCTCCACAATGAATTAACTTTTACCTTAGATCTTTCTCTTTCTTTCTCTGTCCATTTTTTACACCCATAACTCTCTTTTGATGACATAGTCTCCCTTGCCTCACTTTCCAGCAATGGTTACATTTTCATCCATACTCCCAATTCACTGGTCATGGCGGGGCATTGGAATACTCCTTGCTCCACATTGATACTTCCTGGTTTTCTGTCTACCACTGTCACTCAATAACCTCTCCTCCTTTGAGGTTTATTCATTTCATATTTATCATCCAAACAAGATCCTGGTGGCTGTTGTCTTCAGAGCTCCAAGACATTCTCCACCATTTCTCAAAGAGGTCAGTGCTTGAATTTATGTCCTCCCCGACTTCTGCCGTCATACCAGAGGACTTCAGCAAACACAGGGCTACTTCCTCAAGTACCCTAACTTTTCAGTTCCTCATTTTACTTATTTCCCATTACCTACCTCTTCTTCTTTCCTCCACTACCCACTGAGAAGTCATAGCCTTTATCTTGTCATCACCCACAAGTTTTCCACCCCTATGCTCGTGAATTCTGAAATTCCTTTATCGAATCAGTCTGTTCTCATTATCCCTCTCGTGCCTTGCAAACTCAACCCTATTCTTTGTTCTTCCCCTGTGCTCCAGTCCCTTCAGTTCTTGCATAGACCATCACTGTTACATTGACTACACTTTCCTTTCCCTCTCTTAACTCCTTTGTAAACCTGTTGAATTATACACTGATATAGTTCTGCAATCTGCATTGATTCAAACTCAATTCTCTTCTTTTGAATTCCTTACTCTCTTTTCCTATTGAAGATCTTGCACGGTCAAGTCAGTCTTGGATTATTACAATCATATACTACCTTCATTCCTACCTACATGTTACTGAGTGAAGCTGGAGAAAATCTCAAACCTACCCTGACTGCAAATTTATGCTACATAATCTCGGTTGAACCCCTATAACTTCTATACCTCCCTAGTCCATTCACTACCCCACTTACCACAGTAGCTTTTTGAAACCTTTTCATCCCTTTTTTTTTCTTCTCCTGGTTCCCCTCTCCCTTACCCATCTCAGCTTTGAATTTTACCTATTCAAATGAAAACAGTTAAGTCTCATCAAGATCTCACATCATTCAATTGCTTTCTGCCACTTTCTCCTCCTTCACCCTGTCCCACAAGATGAGGTAGACCCCTCTGTATGCCCAAATCATTCCATCTTCTCTAGTAGATTGCCCCCTCTATCTTTTCCATTCTTTCACTAATTTTCAATTTCTCCTTTTCTATTGGCATCTTCTGTACTACTAATAAACATGCCCTTCCCCAATTTCCCCTAGCCATACTCAAAAAAGCCTCACTTGATGATACATCCCTGCTTCTTTCTTGACCTCTCTATGACCTTTTGCAGTGTCAATTTTGGTTTCCTTCCTACCTGACCACTCCTTTTTAGTATCCCTTGCTGTATCTTCATCTAAGTCACACTTGCCAACCATAAATGCCCCCTAAAGCTCTGTTTCTCTTCTCCCTCTATACCATTTCACTTAATCTCATTTGTTTCCACAAAGTCACCTATCATGCCTATTCAGATGATTCACAGATCTGTCTAGCCCTAACCTCTTTCCTGACCTCCAACCAAGAAAGATTGACTATTGGACATCCTCCTGACTGCTTAATAGACATTTCAAAAATTTTTCTCATAGCCATCTTAAATTCACCATGTCCAAAAATTTGACTTCTTATCTTTTTTCTTCTATCTAATTCCTCTATTATTGTAAAGGGTACTGCCATACTCAAAACCACCCAGGCTTGCATCCTGGGTGTCACCCTCAACCTTATTATCTCTTAACCTCCCAATTAGCTACTAGGGCTTGTCATTTCTACCTTTGTATCTTCTCTCCTCTGAGTTTGCAACCACTCTATTGCAGGTCCTTATCACCTTAAGTCTAGACTATTGCCATACCCTAGTAGTTGGCCTTTCTGTCTCAAGTCTCTCCCCATACTGGTCCATCTTCCATTCAGTTAACAAAATAATTCCTTAAAGCAGTGGTCATTAACATGGTCAATTTGATTCTACCCCACCCCCATTCAATCAACTCTAGTAGCTCACTATTGATACACACACACACACACACACACACACACACACACACACACACACATACACAATCCTATTTGACTTTTAAAGCCCTTCATAACCTGGCTCCTTAATATTTTGTAGTCTTCTTACACCTTACACCCCACTACATAATCTACAATCCAGTCACACTGGTTTCCTTACAGTTCCTTGCACAGGATCCTTCATTCTTGCCTCCCATACCTGTAATTTTCTCCTCATACCTATCTCTTGACTTCCCTGATTTCCTTTAAAGCTCAGTTACCTTCTATAATACTTCTTTCATGAACCCTTTCTCAGCCCTTAATTTTACTGTCTTTCCTTTGTTGATTATCTCCAATTTATCATTTGTCTATATCTTGTTCGTACACAGTTGTTTTCATGTCATCTCCCCCATTAGAATGAGAACTCATTAAAAGCAGAAATTGGGTTTTCCCCCTTTCTATAGAATTTCACTCAGTACCTGGAAAAAATTTGCCATTTAATAAAATTGCTGATTTGACTTCTATTCTCCCATCTACACTCTTTCCTAATCTCTACCCTTCTCCCAGTCACACAGTCTCAACAATTTTGTCTCATGCCTTTCCTCAGGGTTTCGGCTAGTACTCAGGAACTTCAGGACAATAACTGTTGACAGTGCCATGGGAAAGTGGCAGTAAATGGAAAAGCCTCACAACCCTGCCAACTGTTGTTTTGCAATCATTTCTGGTCTCATTGTTTGCTTTGGGACATCCCTTTAGGTCCTGGGTACTATCCAAAGTCCTCAGGTTGAGAAGCATTCATATTAGAAAATCTATGGGGGGAGAAGCTTGGGGGAGGCTTATCATTTCTATTTTTACTAGAGTTTCCTGTATCATGATTTCTTTTAGGTTCAGCCTTGTGTGGACGACGGTCATAACCCTTCTTCTACTCCATCTCCCATGCTAGACAGTATCCCAAGCACCACTCAGGGAACTAACTTGGTTCCCTAACTTAGTTTTCACTTCAAATTTATTTCAACCTGTTTATCTTTCAGACTTTCTTATATGAAAGCAAAGGTTAAACCAATCTGAAGAAGTCTGTGACTACAAACTCTTTTAGGGAAGGAAGTGTAGCAAGTTTGGGAAGATACCCTGCATGTGTAGCCCAGTTTGGAGTTGAGCAGTGAGCTTTGTGTACTGTGCTACTGATTCATTATCTACTTATATCTGAAGGCAATCAAAATCTACATACTGATATTTCCTTATAATTTAATAAAAATGCAATATTTCCTCATTAACATACTGGCACCAAGTACCACTCAAGATATAACTAAATTAGAGGAACTTCTTTCTCCATCTCCCCCAATCTCAAATTTCCTAGTTTCACAAGTTTAAACAACAATATAACTATTCATATAACTTATAACAAAAAATAAAAATCAATATTTACAATGTATCTGCAGTGAGTAAAATTGTCAATTTGTGCTTTTTAAGAAAAGATGATGAGAGGGGCGACTAGGTATTGCAGTGAATAGAGCACCGGACCTGGAGTCAGGAGGCCCTGAGTTCAAATCCAGCCTTAGACACTTAACACTTACTAACCATGTGACCTTGGGCAAGTCATTTAACCCCAATTGCCCTGCCTTTCCCCCTTTAGAAAGCAAAAAAAAAAAAAAGCGAAGTAAAATTCTATATTCTCCCCAATGCTACTTAACATTATCCTACTCAGCTCTCAAGATACCTATCTCAGAATGAGAACTCAAGTCTTTAGGAATTCTTTTCAAAATGTCTTATTCACAAACTGAGATTGAAACTCACTTCTCCTATGGTTTCTCTTCAGACTTTCTCACAAGGTGGCAGTTAGTGTTCTTTGGTCTCGCCTAGATTTCTCCCAGCTCTCAGTTAATCTTACAAGATTAACAGTTAAAATTAAATTGGTCTTATAAGGCGACAGTCAACACTCAGTCTTTTTTCAGGAAACTGAAACTTTCAACTTAGTTCTCCCTTGATACTTTTCTAGATTCCTTCTGCCATCATAGCTAGTTGTCAGTACCCAAGATTCTCTTCCATCTTAAAGGTAAAAGCAACAGTTTGAGTGAGTGACTTTTGAAGTACATGCTATAGAAAAATAGAACTGAGGACGTCTGATGAGGGAGATGTGAAATGATAGCAATTTCACTCTCTCCAGTACAGTAGGAAGTCATGGCTTTCTACACTCATGTCTGAGCTCCCCAGCCACTTTATAAGCACTTCAAGGACAATGACCCTATTGCCTACTTCTATTTCATCCCTGAACAGACCATAGTAGACACTCATCAAGTAGATTGAGGCCACTGGGAAGTGGGGTGGGGGAGGGGGAGGGAAGAGGGTACTCTTGCTACAAACCAGGATCTAGAGTCAGGAAGACATGAGTTCAAATTTGACCCCAGACATTTACTAGCTGGGTGACCTTGAGTAAATTACTTAATCACTACTTGCCTTAGTTTCCTCATCTGCAAAATGAGGATAATAATAGCACCTACCTCCTAGGATTTTTGTGAGAATAAAATGAGATAATATTTGTAAAGAACTTTGCAGACCTGAATGTACCACATAAATGTGTGTGTGTGTGTGTGTGTGTGTGTGTGTGTGTGTTGAGGGGGGAGCAGTTAGAGTAAGATGGGGAGGAATGATATGAAAGACAACTGAGAATAAATATATACCTACTGATAGCACAAAATACTAAACATATGGGAAAGGACTTCACTTCATGACTACACTAGATAATGGGAAGATAAATATTTTACTTGATTCTAAATAATAGAGGGACATTGAATACCATAGCCTTCTTTTTTACACTGGCTCAACATAAAACCTTGGATGAGTGGTTTCCTCACTTGCTTATGTCTTAGCTTCTCCTTCTGGAAAATAGGGATGACCTGGATGTTTCCTCATTTTTAATATTTGGAGAGAATTAATAAGATAACCTTTCTGAATTTTGAGGGGTATTATTTTCAACAGAGTGCTATATGCCCAGCAAGGAATTGCTACAATAATAGGTAAGTTTTTCATGAATCATATGCTATGCTTGCTTTTTCATATAGTGGTATGTTATAGAAGACATCCTGGTAAAAATCATTGTGGTTTTCATTAGCAACACATTTTGGAGAGCTCCTCAGTCATTTAGAATTGATTTAATCCAGATTCACCCAGTGATATCCTAAGACTGAAACTAAAATAGGGCATCAAGGGTCTGTTCTAATTAGGCATAATAGAATTGAGGAGATGAATCAGACTGTTACTCATTCATCAAGTACTCATTGATGGTTATAGCACTGCTTGCAACTCAATAGTATGCCTTCATTTTCATTCCTCTTTTATTAAAATGAAATTATATCCCCTTCACCACACCACCAGATCTTGATGCATTTCCTACCTAGCACAATGATGTCTTTGTACTTTCTCTTTTAGCCAATCAGCAATATTAGAAAAAAACAAAAAACAAAAACAAAAACATTTTTATGGGTGGTGGTGATGGGGGATGATTATTTTATTTCTGTAATTACATAGAAATATACTTTATTTAGAATTGGATATTGTCAGATACTCTCACTTATACAGAAGTAAATGTATGCATATGTATGTGGATGTCAAATTACAATGTCTAATGTATTTGTATTTATTCTGAATCTACAGTGAGAGTTGTTGAGTAATATTGGGCCATATGCTTTATTTTTTTTTCAATTAAACAAATGCTTTATTAACTTCTGTTTTACATCATTCATTTCCGCCAGACTTTGAGTTACAATCATTTTCCCCCCATTATTCCCCTACCCAACCTCCCAGAATAGCAGTCCCACAAGATATCGCTTCCTCCAATCTGCTCTCTCCCATACCTTCTCCCATACCCCCATCGACTTTTCCATTAGAGGAAGGTGAATCTTTGTGTCCCAATGCCTGCACATCTTATCTCCCTATTACAAGCGAAAGAGTATTACTAATAGTATTTATATATATTTGAAACATTTAATGTTACAACCTCAAATTTCAGATCCATTTCCTTCCTCCCTTGTCAACCATTCCCTCTTGGGATATAAGTAATTCAGTACATGTTGTACATGTCTAGCTATGCAAAACGTTACCATAGTAGATATATTGTACAAGGCTGCTTATAATTCCCTCCCATTCATCCCACCCCCCACCTGGTCCATTCCCTACATAATCCTGTCCCTCTTCTATAGTGGGTACTTCCAACCTCCCCTCACCCCAAGGATGCCCTCCCATCCATCATCCCTCCTCTCATCCCCCTTCCCCCTATCCTGCTGCAGGTTGAGATATCCCATTTAGTAAGTATGTCATTTTCTCCCTGAACCAAATTCAATGTGAATGTGGTTTTGCCTTTTTAGCCTTCCTTATTCTCCCCCTCCTTTGCAACCACTTCCCCTTGCTTCTTCTACATGGGATAGTTTACCCTACCCTGTCTCTCCCCATCTCTTCTTGCCACTTTCCTCTCTCACCTCATAATTTCATCCCTTGAGTATTCTCCCTTCCCAACAAATTCAACCTATGCCCTCTATCCATATATAACTGTAACCATATACACACACAGTCACATATGTATTCATATGACCACACCCCCTTCTTCCATTATTTTCATAGTGAGAAAGATATCATCAGTCACACTTATTGCTTTTCCATATAGGAATGTAAATAGTTCAGCTTTGATAAGTTCCTTTTGATTTCTTTTCCCTGATTACCTTCTCAGGCATCTCTTACTTCTTGTGTCTGGATGTCAAATTTTCTATTCAACTCTGGTTTTTTCCTCAAGAATGCTTGAAAGTCCTCTATTCCACTGAATGACCATATTTTCCCCTGAAACAAAATACTCAGTTTTGCTGGGTAGGTGACCCTTGGGTTCATTCCCAGTTCTTTTGCCCTCTGGAATATTATATTCCATGCCCTTCGATCCCTCAGTGTAGAAGCTGCCAGGTCCTGGGCTATTCCGATTGTGTTTCCACAATATTGAAATTGTTTCTTCCTGGCTGCTTGTAGTATTTTCTCCTTGATCTGGGGATTCTGGAACCTGGCTATAATATTTCTGGGAGTTTTCTTTTTGGGATCTTTTTCAGGAGGTGATCGGTGGATTCTTTCAACCTCTATTTTGCCCTCTGGATCTAAAACATCAGGGCAGTTTTCCTTGAGAATTTCTTGAAGGGTGATTTCTAGGTTCTTTCCTTGATCATGGCTTTCAGGTAGTCCAATAATTTTTAAATTGTCTCTCCTGGATCTATTTTCCAGGTCAGTGGTTTTTCCCATGAGATATTTCACATTGCCTTCTAATCTTTCATTTGTTTGGATCTGCTTAACAGCATCTTGATTTCTCATAAAGTCACTAGCTTCCATTTGCTCCAGTCTAACTCTGAAGGAATGAATCTCCTCAGTGAACTTTTGAGATTCTTTTTCCATCTGGCAAATTCGACTTTTTAAGGCATTCTTCTCCTAATTGCCCTTTTGGGCCTCCTTTGCCATTTGAGCTAGTCTATTTTTTAAGGTGTTGTTTTCCTCAGTCAGGCTGTTGACCCTCATTTCATACTTTTCCTGCATCCTTCTCATTTCTCTTTCCAATTTTTCCTCCACTTCTCTTATTTGATTTTTAAAGTCCTTCTTAAGGTCCTCTATGGCCTGCAACCCGCTCATGTTTTCCCCTGGGGCTTTTGGAGCAGGACTTCTGACCTCACAGTCCTTTTCCCGCTCTATGCCCCCAAAATAGGAGTCTGGGGTTGCATTTTTCTGTTTCCTTTGCCTTGGCATGTTGCCACTTAATTGCTTGACTTTTGGGCTTGTTGCCACACTATGGCTTTAAGGCCAGATAGAGGAATTTTCGTCCCGAACGTGTGGGGGGCAACTTCCGTTTCTGGCAAGCTGTAAACCCACCCACAACTTCCACCCTAGATCATAATCCAGATCCAGGGAGGTTAAAGCAAGAGCGATTACCCCCCAAGACTGATCGCTGGATCTCCCCACGATTTGTAGGCTGGGAGCCGGAAATGCCTATGAAAACTACAAAATGGCGTGTCTCCTCAGCGGCTTCTAGATTCCAGGGGAGGGAGCTGACGCATTCCCCAAATACAGGTCCCAAAGTCCATAGGACACTAACCTCTTACTTTGTCCTAGGCATGTCTATGTTGATAATTCTGGAATCGCCACAGCTCCTGGTGTTCTGGGGTTCCTCCAGCCGCCTGCTCGCCCTGCCTCCCTGGGGCTAAAACCTCAGCTCACGCGGACCTGGGCTCGGCTCGGCTCGGCTCCCGCGCTCTGCGCTCTGCGCGCTGCCGGCTCCCAGACCGCTGTGCTGGTCCTTCCTGCAGAGCTGCTGGGCTGTCCTCAGCGGGAGGTTAGCTTCTCTGTGTCATTCTGTGGGTGCTGGGGCTCCAGAAGTTGTTCACAGTCCTTTTTTACATAGTTTGTGGGGAATCTGGGGGCAGAGAGGCTGGGAAGAGCTGTTTCTACTCCGCCATCTTGGCTCCGCCCCTCCCATATGCTTTATTAATATTTTGCCTTCTCAATTTACCTTCTAAATTTGTATATAATTCAAGGAATAATCCAGTTTTCTAGTCTTTTACTATCATTTTCCCTAACACCAAAATTCATCTACCACTGAGGTTTGCCTTTATTCTTATAATAATATAAAAGTTTTTAATCTTCATAATATAAACTATAATTAGTATGGCAGTTGATACCATTGCAACATAATAATTGGAATGTTGTAGGGGAAAAAATTTCAATAGCTACAATTCTTATGAAATATAAAGTCCAAAGTCAGAATATGCTAAGTAATAAAAATTGGGAAGAGGTCTGTGTTAGAAAATTGTAAGCTTCTGTTATGTACTTTTAGATATATATATTAAATATATCTGTAATATATCTATACTATCTATCTATGTATAAATATACATCTATATGTGCACATATCTATATATGTATATATAATATATATGTAGTATATATAATATATAATACACATAATTGTATATATATATGCATATGAAGTTTAACAAGGTGTCAAGAAAAATGGTCTATTTGTATTTTTTTGTGCACTTTAAAATTTTTTGTTGGTGCTTTCTTTTCATGTTTGGAGTTAATCACTAACCTCATCCTCTGTAGAAGCTCTGTCTTGGACCAAAATACATACATAACACATGCATGCAAACATATACACACAAATATACATGCACATGCCCATATATTTACATATTAATTATATTTGTATGTGCATATATACATATACACACGCATATGTGTATATATATACATATATATGTATGTCTATATATTTATATCTATCTAGCCAAGGAAATCATTGATATATTGGCCATGTCTGAGAATGCATGTTCATATATATTTCTATAGTTGGAGTATCATCTCTCTGACAAGAGGTGGAAAGTGTGTTTTATTATTAAGTTTTGTCATCATAATTAGTCACATCTGCAGGAAATGGCTCCATATCCTTCAATGATTTAGCTATTAAATATTAGAGAATGGTTCTTATTTACATATTTAATCAATTTTATAACTAGTGATTTTTATTAGAGTAAAATTAGCTGTTGTGGATAATTAGGTGGCACAAATACATAGAACTCTGGGCATGAAGTCAGGAAGAGTCTTCTTCCTGAGTTCAAATCTGGCTTCAGACATTAGTAGCTGTGTGACTCTGGGCAAGTCACTTAACACTGTTTGTCTCAGTTTTCTTATCTGTAAAATGAACTGGAGAGGGAAATGTATTACCTCCTTGCATCAAGTTACTTCCTACTCCAATACATCCTTTCTGCCAAAGCATTGGTCTGATCTCATCATTCCCCTACTCAATAAACTTTGTTGTCTCTCTTTATCATCTAGAAACTAATGCAAATTCCTTTGTTTGGCATTCATAGTATTTCATAATCTTGCATCAGCTTAGCTTTTCAGCATTATTATACATTCCTCCCATTAATACACTCAATGGTGTGTGAATTATTTAGCCAAACTGGCCTTACTCTTCCTCACATAAGCCATTTTGTATTCTTTCACAGAGCCTTCACACAGCTTATCCCCATTTCTACAATGTACCTGGTCCTCATCCCTACCTCTTAGAACTCAAGGCTTGGTTTAAATGTTGAGGTGAGGTCTTGCCTTCATCCCCTTGACCCACACACCCCAACAAATTATTTTCTATTTTGAAATGCGCATATACACATACATAGTAATAACTAGCATTTATATAACACAGATTTACAAATCACTTTACCAATATTGCAGCATTTTGTCCTCATAAGAACCCTGAGACGGAGGTAGATTAACTATCCTTATTTTGCAAGGGAGGAAACTGAATCAATCAGAAGTTTTTTTTTCTTTAAACTATTCCTGTTTTATGGATGAGGAAACTGAGTCAGCCATAGACTATGTTAACTTGTTCAAAGTCATACAGCTGTTAAATGGTTGAGGTGGGATTTGAACTCACATCTTCCTCACTGCAGGTCCAGTACTCTATCCACAATGCTACCTACATATGTGTTACTGTTCCACACATATACATTTGTGTGCTTATCTCTCTTTATGCACATTGAAGACAGAGACTGTTTTACTTTGTCTATTCCAAATGCCTCATATAGTTCATGGCATATAATAATAACTTAATGAGTGATTGTTGATTGATTCATCCTAAATGAAGAAATACACAGACGTATGGATATAGAGATAGATAGATAGATAGACAGATAGATGGATAGATAGAGTCAAGCCATGCTTGTGTGGTAAATGTCATTGTATATTGCTTTTTTGATTGGGATCTACTAAAATGCATTATAGAAGGAAAGACGGAAGGTAAGATCTCCGTATGTGTGGTGAACCAAGTGATTAATTGGATGCATTCACACAGATCACAGCTTAAAAAGAGAAACTGAACTACCTGAAAAGCTTCTTCAGAGGAAGTAAACTAATAAATGAGATGAACTCTGGTAACCAGAAAAAGGATGGGATAGGGAATTGGTAGCAGCTTGCTCAGAGATGTAGAAAGATTTTTTTTATTCTCTGAGAGCCATCAGATTTGGGTGGAACATATATAATTGCTGGGGTCAACATGAGATTCCAAATACCTGTCCTTATTATAGAATAGTATCAGGCAAATTGTAAACAGTACTGCTGATGAATGAAATTTAATCATTGGTGTGACTCCAAGGAGATGAAATTTAATAGGGACAGATGTAAAATCTTACATTTGGGTTCAAAAAAACAACTTCACAAAGACAAGCTGGGTGGGCATGCCTGGATGATCTAAGAGTTTGTATGAAGATCTAGTGGTTCCAGGTTCAATATAAATCTGCAGGGCAACAGGGAAGCCAAGAAAGATAATGTGATCTTAGACATCATTAAGAATGTAGAGCTCGGGGCGGCTAGGTGGCGCAGCAAATAGAGCACCAGCCCTGGAGTCAGGAGGACCTGAGTTCAAATGTGACTTTAGACACTTAACACACACACACACACACACACACACACACACACACACACACACACACACACAAACCTAGCTGTATGATCTTGGGCAAGTCACTTAACCACAACTGCCCTCCAAAAAGCAAAAAAGAAAGAAAGAAAGAAAGAAAGAAAGAAAGAAAGAAAGAAAGAAAGAAAGAAAGAAAGAGCAAAAGCAAAAAAAAAAGAATGTAGAGCTCACAAGGAGATGATAGGTTCCATTACAACATACAGCATGGGCTCATAATCATCAATATCATTGTCATCATAATACTGACATTCGTGAAACATTTTAAAGCTTTCATGCTATCTCACATCTTTCTCATTTAATCCTCACAACAATCCCATGAGGTAGGTATTATTATAACCCTCATTTTACAGATATGTAAAAAGAGGTTCACCCAGAAAGGTTAGGTCACTTGCTTAGGATCATGCATGTGAGCTCAGACTTCTAGTCCAGAACTCAAACCCACATGCTCCCATTTTGTGCTTGGGTTCAAAAAGTGTTTCCTACTGAAGCAGAGGGAGGGAATGACATAGTATGTTTTTTTTTAAACAGATCACAAATAATGAAGATTTGCTGTTCCTTTTGGATGGAAATGGGATATGATGAGCTGGCCCAAGCTATCACTGTGTGGACATCTGGCCAGGGCTTTGGTAAAATTGCACCTGACATTTGAAGAGAATTATTCTGACTTCCATGAAAGTGCCCATTACAACCAAAAAGAGAACCAGAAGACAGAGAACAGATAGTGTGATTTTCAGTGGCCAAAAGACTCTGGCAAAAGTCTATATTGATTTCTGTGCCTCCTTCACAAATGAAGTTATTGATCCCATTCTTTTTATTGAATGGCCCACACTTTGTTTCTCTTCATTTGGAGATAGCAATTTAGGAGAAGGAGGTCTGAATAAGAAATCCAGGGAAAAGGTGGGAGCTTCTTTTAAAATCCTGAGGTTTGCCTAACCTTTTGACAGTCTTCATTGTTTAGGCCTCAAAAGGGAAAGGAAATTTCACTCTTTCAACAGCAGGGTGCCACAACTCTCCCAACAATTGAAATGGGCTTTATTAAGGAAAGACGAAATGGCAAAAACTTCCTGAATTACCCTGTGAGTTCAATAATGCTTGAATTCTTTCTTATTCTGCCTGGAGCACTGGCTGCCTCAGATGTCTCGAAATGGGTAATGTGAAAAATAATTTGTTCCTCTCTTTCTTAAAGTCTTCTTTATTATGCCTTTTGTATTGAATTGGGGAACTGCAATGTGGACAAGAGACTGGAGGAAGCATACTCATTCCAGAATGAAACTAGGCTCACTGGAGGGGCACAGAAATGCTTATTGATAGTCACATCGTAGAGGCTGAATCAAATACACGAAGTATATGTGTGGTTATCTTATGTGATTGAGTTTCCAATTAGCCTAGGGATATTCTGTGTGCTGCCAACTACTCAGAAGGAGCTGTGATTCCTAATTATTGGAGATAATGCTAAATATGTTACATGTACCTGCTATGAAAGACTTAGGAAGTTTTTTTTTTAAACCAGTGCTTCTATGGGGAGAAATATGGTTCCAGAGACTCTTTAGGAGAGACATGTGGAGAGAAAAACTGTAGAAATGTAGGGGAAATAGGCTCCACATGTCCCTGGTTTCCATCTTACACATTTAGACAACCTAGGTAGGATATCTTATGTTTATTTACTTTTATGGTTGTATAGGAGATAAGCTAATGAACTAGTAGGAAGACCTGAATTCAAATTGTACTCTTGGGTGGGTGGACTTGGTCTCAAAGACCCTTTCTAACTTGACATCTGTGATACTCAGGTTCAAACATTGGACTCGGACATACAATGGTACCATCTGTAGAGCAACCGTTTGAAAGTCAGTGTCATTTTCTTTGCAGAAATCAGTTTCCCATGGGCATTTGCCCATTTGAGTGTTTCTCCATAGAAAAAGGTTTGGGGCAGGGAAGAAGTAGCTGTATAAATAATACTGAGGAACAAAGGGACAGCATCCTGAAGAGGTCATGTTTAGGGAAGCCCATCATGTAACAAAGGGGTCCTAAGAGGGCAGTCACTAATCCTTTATCCTATCCTTACCCATTGGAATGTTTCAATGTTCATAATACCTGTCAAAGAAGTTTATTGGAAGAATAAATGGATCTGTAGTAAGGGAACATGGATTTGCATCTAGTATGTGAACTTGGCAAATCACTGGGTCTCATTTTCCTCATCTATAAAATGGGAATACTACAACTTGTCCTTACCTCACAGAGTTTTGGGGAGGAAAGTGCTTTATAAAATTTAAAATTCTGTGAAAATTGTTATTTTCTAAATGGATGGAAAATAGTCCAGAAGAATTTTTCCCATAAATAAATAGCTTCTTTGGAGGGACTGCATATGCAGAGTTCCTTTAATAGTATCTCCCAAATGGAGGCATCCCACGTGTTTCTGGGAGAGTCATGATGAAATGTGATGGAAGTTCTTCGAAGAAACAGTAGAACAAGTAAGTACATGATACCATCTAATGAAAAAGAGGCTTTTTGGTTATCTGTGGAGGCATTCAAAAGAGCCTGTCAGCCTCAGCCTCAGGTACTTTTTTTTGGCTGTGCACTTAGATGCCTTTCTGAAAAGAGAGGGTCTTCTGCCCTCTGAAGCCCTAAAATGGACTCAATGTCTGTTACTTTTTTTCTATTCTAGGTGAAGGGAATGAAGCCTACAATCTTGTGAGTTTTGAAAGGTCAGGAGAATGCCTTAATATCCCAGAGTCCAGGTTTAAAGCTAGAATGAGCATAGATGCCCCAAGAAGCAAGGAGTGACCTTTGAAAGCCCAGCCCAAGCAGTAGTTGATCCAAGTACTCATCTGGCAATGAAACCACCTATGGATATGAACTTGGGAGGACCAATGTTATGTAGGAACTAAGCTAAGACTGAGCCTACTCGCCTTAGAGACCAAGGAGGTATAGGGGAGACTGTTCCCCTGAGGCCTCATGGAATATGTTTATGCTTTATTCTTGCTATAGCTTCCAAGTAAAATATCTCTTTGTTAAAACTAATTGATGTTAAGTGTTTTAGATGGAACTAGGAGAGCAGTCACTGACACCTAACAATTCAGTAGATAAGGGTTTAAGCCAAAGGCAGTAGAGAAAAGACTCCCCCCACCCCCAAACCTCTCAAGGTTCTTTAGAACCCTGAAGAGCAGATGAAGATGGTCTGGCTCTAGGAGAGTGAACCAGAACATATTTACCACCCAGACAGTAACAGTAAAGGTCTGAAGTTTGTCAGTTTTGGCACTGAATGGATAATTACATTTTGATTATCTTTGTAGCTGCTGCAATAAGAATTATTATGAATCTTTTTTTGTCCCTTTTCTAGAGCTAGAGACAAATTACTGCAGTAGAAAGGGTAAAGGAATCAGAACCTAGGTTCAGATCCCACCTTACTATCTCTATATACTTGGCAAGTCAATTACTCATACTGAGACTCAGTTTCCTCACCTGAAAAATGAACTAGATGGCCTCTAAGATTCAATCTAGTTCTGAATTTGTGTTCCCAAGAGATAATTTGGTAGCCAAATGCCTCTCCAGTCTTTATATGGCTTTGCTGTAATGTTCCTCTATTTTTTTTTCAGCATACAATCTCCAAAAAGGCTATGAATGTGGTGAGATATTTAAGATGATGGTATCAGCCTCTTGATCTGGTAGGTCTGACTTCCACAAAGGTTTGCTTCCCTATAAACTCCAAACACCCTACTCTTAGTCGTTGTCCGGGAGCCATAAACATAAGCCTGGGACTGGTCAGTACATTCTACCTTTTATCCAAGCAGATGGACAGCAGATGGTACTTTCTCTCTTCAAGGATGGGGCCAATTTCACTTCCTAGCCAGCTATGAAAATGAATCTGGATGAAAGGAAGGATGTGTTAAAGAGGAACAAAAGTGGCTTACTTCATCTGCTTGCCTTTCTGAAAGGGGAGATTTTTGCTGAATGCTAACAATAAAGAACACAATAGGCAAGAGATCAAAGCAACCTCCTGCTGCGTGCTTTTGAATCTGGAAGTGACAAGAAATAGAAGCTAGGAAAGGGAGAAATTCAATTTCCCAGATAGCAGCTTCTCATCTTAAAAACAAAACAAAAAAATCAGTGGAGCATCTCTTCAGAATTTGTAAACAGCATTCTCAATAGAATACCACAATTAAGATGGACCTTTAAGAATAAACATAACAACTACAAAAGAAGAGCAACCATTCATGGAATGAGACTAGAAGGCACCTCTGAGCCCATCTAGTCCAAACCCCTTAATTTACAGAGGTGGAAACTGAAGTCCAGGAAGTCTAAATGGGTTGTCCAAATGTCATCTAGGTCATAAGTAAGATTTGGACCCAGGTCCAATGACTACAGTTAGTGCTCATTCCATTGTACTAACCATTTAAAGAAAGTAGTAAAATATCTGAAGGCAAGGTAGAATAATGTATAAAGGAGCAACCTTGAAGTCAAAAAAACCTAGATATAGGTCCTACCTTTGACAAAAGCTAGATGTATGACCATGAACAAGTCATTCAATCTCTTAATGCTCTAGAGAACTGTCTAAATAAGTTGCTAATCTTGAGTAGAGGGAGAGTCCATACTCAGTATTTTCTACTCCAATAAAATTATAGATCTGAATAAGAATAGAAGAATTGAGGGGGAATGAGTTTAACATTGTGTATAAATGCCACCAAATCTTAGGTCAATTTAATGGAGACATTTCTATTTCAATTCGTCTTATTCCTTAGTTTGATATAGAATGGAGTCCTCACTACATGGGCAGCTAGGCAGTGTAATGGATATAGCACTGGGCTTGTAATCAGGAATTCATCTTTGAGATTTCAAACATGACCTCAGATATTTACTGGGCAAATCACTTAACACTGCCTCAGTTTTCTCATCAAAAGATCTGGAAAAGGAAATGGCAGACTACTCCAGTATCTTTTGTCAAGTAACTTAGTAGGTGCTGTGGCCTAGGGAAATCTCTGACTTTTCAGATAATTTTCCAGATGTCTATACCTTATTTATCTATGCCTTCTCCTATAGCCCATTAACCCTCCCATCTCCCTGAAGCCCCTTTACCCCACCAATATAGAATACTTCGTTCTGCATTGGTTCATGTAACTCTTGTCTTGCCACCCTGTATATTCATTTCATCTTGCCTTACAGCACAGTAATGTGGGGAGGAGGAATGAAAACTTCTCAAAACTTCCCTCCTCCTTCCCCCACTCCTTCTTTTGCTATTAATCAGCAGCAAGCCCTTTCTGAAGGCTTTCATATTTCCTGACTCTGGGGGCCCCTCCTCCCTTTCCCTTGATGTCAATCAGCCTCCTTGGCAGACTCCTCTGTTGTTTACCATTGGGGAAGATTTTCACATGGAGACTTGAGCCCACCTCCTCCCCCAGCCAATGGGAGAAGGGACCCCATTAGAGTATAAATTCTTGTTCTGCCTTTCATAAAGTGCCTCTTCCTCAAGATCAGTCATGGGGAAGACCACCCTCTTCACACAGGGAAGAGAATAAATTCCTGTTCCTATCCTAAGAGATCTCCGTGTTCTTGATTAAATTTTGGATGAGATTTTTCATCACACACAGTAATATTGTAGAATATCCACCTGCCACAATTTGCTTATCTATTTCTCAATCAATGGGAGTCTACTTTGTTCCTAATCTTTTACTACCTCAAAAAAGTTATTATAAATATTTTGGTATGTGTGAGATTTTTCTATTTTTAATGTCTTTGGATTGTGTGTTTAGGAGTGGTATCTTTGGGTGAAAGAGTATAGACATTTCAATCACTTTCTTTGTAATAATTCCAAATTGCTTCCAGAACACATGGACCAGGGTGGCTAGGTAGCACAGTGAATAGAGCACCGGCCCTGGAGTCAGGAGGACCTGAGTTCAAATTCGCCCTCAGACACTTAACACATACAGAAAAAATTAGCCGTGTGACCTTGGGCAAGTCACTTAACCCTAATTGCCCTCCTCCCCCAAAAAGTAAATTTATTTAAAAAAAAAGAACACATGGACCAGTTCAGAACTCCCCCAATAGTTCCTTTCTTTCCCCAGATTCTCCAACATTGAGCATTCCCTTTTATCAACTTTGTCAATTTATTGGCTATAAGGTGAAACCAGAAAGTTATTTGGATTTGCATTTCTCTTATTATTAATGATTCAGAGCAATCTTTCATATGAACTTTCATGAACACTGATAACTTTTAACTTCATATTATAAATGAGTTTTGCTAGTGTTGTAATTCATAAGCATTTGCTTGAGATATAAACACAAACTCAGACCATAGTACTTCTGAAATAAAGCAGATAATAGAAAACTTAGAAACTATTCTAGTTAAATGGAAAGAGAAATATAAGGAATTAAGGTCAGGTCATTTTTGTAATGAGCTGCCTTGGGTGAAAAATAGACTTTAAAGTCCAAGTTCTCATCCAATGAGTTAAAGGACTAGTTAATGCCTTGGGCTATGTTGGGTAATAGACTTTCATGGAAAGTTCTTCCCCAGAATATAGTTGTCACTCTTACCACCAAGAGGGAACAAGATACCGTGCTATACATTTTTAAAATATTTAGCTCTGCCCAAGATGATGAATGCTTCTGAATAATAATTAGGAAATATAAAACTATTGGATATTCAGAAGTGAGTGTGGCAAGGTGGTATTGCACAAAGAGAGAACACAGCCATACAGCATTCTTGACAGGGTGCCATAAATTTTGAAGAGAGTCTGGATAGCCTCTCATTGCCTATTGTGAGAAGCAGTGTGGCATAGTGGATAAAGCACTGGACCTGCAGTCAGGAAGACCCGAGTTCAAACCCTGCCTCATATACTTGTCATCTATGTGATCCTGGACAAGTCATGTCGACCTCTAGAAAAAGTTTGATTAAAGGAGACAAATAGTAATGTAAAAATTACATTATTTATTCATTATTCCCTTAAGTGCAGGGCTAAAGTCCTGACTGCTGAACAGAGGAATCAAATTCTGGCTCTGTTACTCACTATATGACCTTAAGTGAATCATTGATATCTCTATATCTCTGTTTCCTCATCTGTAAAATGAAGGGATTGGAGTAGTCTATCTCTCAGGGCCCTTCTAACTTTATGATCCTATGACTATGTGGTTCAGTTATTAATTAGACTTCTGTTATTTTAAAGCCATTGCACCCTAGAGTTTAAAATATTTTGCTGTTGTCACTGCTACTCTGTGGCATGAATTCAGTAGGTGATATTTATTGATTTTACAGATGGGGAAACTGAGGCTCATCTTTGTTAAAAATACTTGCTCAGAAGTAAGAAACATGACACAATAACTATGCCCCCAGCAGTATGACTTAGATTAGGACTGAAGAAATAGGTGCCAAAATTCCATTTGCCAGCTGAAGAAAGCAAGAATTACCGACCAGCACAAGACAAAACTGCAGGAATGCCAGAGAATCAGCGAGTGCTTCAGCTTCCTGGAGTGAACTCTGACAAACTTGGGCATCTTCCCTGCAGCAGACTGCCCTCAGGCCTGCTTCAGCAGGTTAAGCAGCTGATTTCACAACACTTAGCACCGGAATCCAAAGCAGGGCAGGTGCCTTGTGCAGGAAGTTGAACCCGAACCAAACCAATTCTGTGTATTTATAGATCCCTAAATTTAGCTCCTCCAGCACTAGGCATCCTCCTCTTTTGTTTGTTTTCAAAGTTCTCAGACTCAATCAATGACTGAGATGGAACCTGGTCTACTCAAATTTCATACCCCTTTTTCTTTTCTTTCTTTTTATCCTTTCTTTTTTCTCTTTCACTCCAATAGTGAAGAAATCAGAAAGAAGGAATGAACTTTCTAGTTCTGGAGCTTGAAGACCTGGGTTCATATTCTGCCTTTGTCATTTACAACCTTCGTGATCTTGGGCAAATCATTTCTTTGGACCTCAGTTTCCTGATCTGTAAAATAAAGCTGTTGGACTACATGACCTGTAAGATCCTTTCTGGGCTCTAAATCTATAATATTTTGGTCTTAAGATGCACCTGTCATGCAACTTACAGTCTAATAGAGTGGCCAGAGGAATTTGCTTAGGACCCTACTGTTTATATGCCCAAGAAGCAGGTTTTGAAGCAAGGTCTCTTCTCAGTCTGTGGATGCCTCTCCATCTACTGTTCAAGGTTGTCCCTTGGAGCTATATGAAATGTTGTTTCTCCTGAATTGACAGACTCCTCTCTTTTGTGTAATTGGGTCCTAGGCTGCTGGGGCTAAGGCAAGTAAGTGTAGAGCTGAGGGGTACTGGAGGCATAATCCAGATCTCAGATCACAGACACAGAAAGGACCTTAAGAAAGATCTGGCCCTAGTTTTGCAGATTAGGAAGATGAAGGATAGATTTATATGAGTTTAGGGAGCTGGAGGATCAAAGACAAAAACTTGTGTCTCTTGACTCCCAGTGCAGGGCACTTTTGATTACTCTATGCTAAAGATTATCAGGCAGTTGATGATGTTAATAAACATTTATTAAGTACCTGTTTTGTGCCAGGCACAGTGTTAAGCCATAGAGATATAAAAAGAAGTAAAAGACAGTCTCTGCCCTCCAGGAGTTCACTGTTTAATGGATTGTGCCTAAAGAAAAAGAGTGTGCTTGGGTTGTGTGAAGGTTTTTCTTCTGACCACTTTATAAAGTTGTTATAAAGATTACCTACTGTTTACTTCAAAAATCTTAAATGCCCTTCCAGTTCCCAGAGACAAAAGAATAAATTCTTTAACCTGACATTTAAGACTCTAATTAGGCTCTAAACTGGCTCTAAAGTCCTATCTTGTGCTCCTCCCTTTTAGGAGTGCTGTTGCTCCAGTCTCCATGGTCTCCTGCCTTCTCCTGTCTTCATACCTTTTTAATTATTTTAATATTTTTATTTATTAAATTTAAATATATTTAATTAGTTTAATATTATTTTATTTAATAATTAATAATTAAAATATTTTAATATTTCACACCTTCACATACTATCCTCTTCACCTTTTTCTTCCTCTCACCCCAAGGCTCCATGATCCCACCTTCCTTCTGATGGAGGGAGCCTGGTGTGGGCTGAGGAAGGGTGTTATTATTGATAGGTATTAACTTGCCCTGGTAGCCAGATATCCCTTAGAACTCTACCAATGCTTAAAATAGATGATGTCAAGAGATATTCAAGGCACTGGAGGGGAGAGGAGGATGAGGAGAAGGGAAAGGAGGAGGAAGAGGAGGACGAGGAGGAGGAGGAGGAGGAGGAAGAGAAGGAGGAGGACTACCACTTTCATTATCTTTGCAACTTGAATTGTTCCTTTTCTTCCACTCACAATGCAAGCCCAACTCCTCCAAGAAGTGGACTCATCCTCTAGGTCAAACTAATCTCTGTTTCCTTGAATTTCTAATAATGTTTTGTACTTTTCATTTGTATGCACAAACTTTTTTATATTATGGTTTTTCTTTGGGGTGGGGTAGAATATATGTATTATTTCCAAGATTTCAAACTCTCTGTAGGAAGGAACTATGTATTTTTTCATCATTGTGTCCTTAGCTACTAGCACAGTGCACACAGAAGGTACTTTGAAACATGAGCTTTAAAAAAGTGGTCTCCGCTCTTCTCCATTAGCATTGGATAATCAAGAATTAATTAAACCATGACTTGAAATCTGTACTGCACTTCAGTTATTTAGCTATGTTTCAATTTATGGAGGGCATATCAGTAAGACAGCCAAACTTCTGTAGTTGTAATAAAATTGAGTTTGGGTAATCTGAAGAAATAACTAGGGCAGAAGAGAACCCTAATGGAAGGATATTAACTGATGGAATATTAACACTCTGTCATGGGCAAGAGTCATCTTTATCAATCTTATTTGTGGCTCCCCAAATTAATTAACATCCTAAGGCTATGGGAATATTAGATGTATTTGTGCATTGGTGAATAAGTTCATCTGTATAAATAAAATTTCCATAGAGAAAGAGACGAAAGACTACCAGAAGATCATGTTATTTCCAAATAGGAGGTTCTGTCAAAAAGCTATCATGACTTTCCACAATTTATCATTATTGTATTTTGCATCTGAATGAGATGATATTTTTAAAAATTGGGACAGTTTTGTTTAATATGGAATCAGAGAAAATCAAAGTGCAGGCAGGTCTGAAAATATGAAAAATGGATATATCTCATTGTTTGGGAATGCATCCATTTGATGATTATTTGAAATTATCTACAATTTTGATTCATCTGAAAACCCAATGATCTTTTTTTTAATAGCCACATAATGTCACTAGTATCAGAGAGCAGCTTGGAGTCAGTCTAAGTACTGTGAAAGTTCAGCAACAGCAGCTCAGGCAGGGAGTCAGTCAACAGTCTTCATTCAGTGCTTACTACCTACCAGCCCTAAATGTGATGGAGATATGAAGAAATGAATATGCACAAACAGGCCTCTGTCATGGAGGAGCAAAGATTCTAAAGGGGGAGACACTAGGTAATTAAATAGATACAAAACAGAGAAAAGAGATGGAAAGGCACCAAGAGCTGGGGGAGCCATGTGATGGGGCAGAGAACAAGAAAGATCTCCTGCAGCAGAGAGGATCTGAGGTCCACACTTCAATAAAGCTTTAAGTTGTATAAAGTACTACAATTTTTCATTTTGCCTTCCCATCATCTAAGAGAGATGCTACTGTTATTACAGTTTTTTACACAAGGAAACTGGGATTCAAAGAGAAAAAAGGGATGTGTCCAGGGTTCCCCAGCTGCTAAATGTCAGGTCAAGTTAATGAGCATTTATTAAGCTCATTTATTAAACTCCTGGCTTCATGTCCAGTACTCTATCTAGCCCACTCTTCTCCCATTCAATTCTGGTCCTAGCTTATTACCCATCCAAGGTGTCTATCCAAGACACATATACACACATATATAAGTATATGTGTGTATGTATGCATGTGTGTAATAAAAGGAGTAATCCAATGGGTTGTCCATTCAACTATACCATAATCTGGGTAACATATACCATTCAATTATACCATAATCTGGGTAAAATGCATTCTTCAGCCACTTGGTTATTCCTGAATATATCACCAACTGAATTCTCTTAAGTGGCCATGTATCCCATGAAAGGGGTCCTTCAGTGTTTCTGTGCTTAATGCAATCAACAAAATGTCATCCATGAAGATGACCGAAATCAATACATCCCCTTAAGGTTTGCAAAGTACTTTACAAATATTACTTGATTCTCACAATAACCTTGTGAGTTAGGTGCTCTTTTTATCATATTCATTTTACAAATGAGGCAAATGAGATTGAGAGAGGTTAAGTGATTTGCTTAGTAAATGTCAGAGGCAAGATTTGAACTCAAATCTTCTTGATTCCAGAGTTAGCTCCCTACCCTTTGGGCCATCTAGCTGTCTCCAAGCCACTCATCATCTATGGCAATTCCTTTAAAACTTGAACTGCCCAACAGTGGCAAACAAGCTTGGAAAGTATACATCTCCATTTTCTGCTTTCCTTCATATGGAAAGTGAGAGGATCATTGAATAAAACTATTTAATGATTGCATAGATCAAAGCCTATTGCATAATCTTAACATATGCACAGAAGAGAACCTCTAAGGCTGTATTTTTGCCTTACTGAACTAATGTCCCTTAGTTGTTAAAAAAAAAAAACAATAAACACAAGAGGAGCTTGCATTCTCTCCTGTCTTAGTTGTTTGACTATGAAGATATGATCTGTTTCCAATCTTAGTCACAGGATAAGAAGAAACAATTTCACCATACACCTAGAGCAGAAGGGGTCTTGGAGGCCATCTAGTTAAACCCCCTGATTTTACGTATGAAGAAACTGAGGCCTAGATTAAATGACTTTCCTAAGGACACTCGGGCAGTAAGAATCAGAGGTCCCAGAGAAAAGATAATGAAACAAATGTCCCTCTGCTTGGTGGAGAGGTAGGAGAAAATTGGTGAAGAAAGTGGGATACTCTGTAAATACAAGCTTTTTTTGCTCTTTTTCTTTATTCCAAGTGAAGGTTTAAAAGGTGGGGGCAATGCCCACCTCATAAAAAAATCAATAAAAGTAAAAAGTGGAGTGTCTAAGCAGTAGAGAATTGTCAGTGAAAGTTTCCTATTTCTCATATTCTCATCATGGATTTTTTAAGTTAATGTACTTTTCTCATAAAGATTTTTTAAAGATGAGAAAGTCATCACATGGGTTAGTATTTATGGGTATCTTCTTAGCCATCTTTTCTCGGTACTAATAGCACCTGACTTTTTTCCATTCTTTTGAAATTTTTCCCTTTCTGAGATGAAAGATCCATGGATATCTTTTACATTGTGCTGCTTGTGTTATAGATTTCTTTATATATTTGGTCTAATGAAATTACTTGTCTCTTCCCACAGTTGAAAGAGCTTTGAAAACATTGAAATGTTATACAAATGTGAGTTGTTATTAAGCTAAGCAGAAAGGACAAAAATTGATTGGAGGTAGGGTATTACTCAAGTAAAAGAGGAAGTGATGTATCATCATGAATAATCATCTGGGAGTCTTTTCTGTTCTGCAGAAATTCAGTTAGGAGAAGAAAGTCACAGAAAAAGTGTGGAAAAATTGGGAAGAGTTTCAAGGTGATGTCTATGAGGTTTCATGCCCTAGAGAGTGTGCACACCATAAATCCTTGTTTGAAATAATCTTATTTCCTCGAGAGGCAGTAATCAGGAAGAAATCACTTTATGTAAGTGTATGTTCCAAGAATTACTGGGCTGGGAATAAAGAAAGAATGAATGAAGGGAAAGAGAAGCATTTATTACAGACCTACTGTGTGCCATACACTATGCACCACACACTGTCCTAAATGCTTTCAGGTTTTATTGCATTTAATCCTTACAACAACCTTGTGAGCTAGGTGCTATTTACAGCCCTGATTTTACATTTGAAGAAACTGAGTCCAATAGGTTAAGTGACTTGCCCAGGATTACAAAGTGAGGATATGTCTGAGGCTAGAGAAGGAAGAAAGGAAGAATGAAAAAGCATTTATTAAGCACTTGTGTACCAGGCATTGTGTTTGTTAAGTGACAGAATGTTTAAATGTATCTGTGATCTTGTCTATTTGGAAGTTCCCTTCAATGATGCCTACTCATCCTATGAGAAGTCTAAGATCATTCATAAGTTGTCTACTGACTGTCTACCAGATATCCTAGAAACCTTCTCCACTTTCTCCTGATGTTATATGGGTACCAATGATACACTGACTGTTCTGTTATGTCATTCTTTGCCTGTGCCATATAAACAGTCCATTTTCTCTTCCTACTATATAATTCCTTAGTGAGATTTTTGACTCTTACAATAAGATATCTCCTATTCATCTATCTATCTATCTATCTATCTATCTATCTATCTATCTATCTATCTATCTATAGATATATCAAAATTCCTTCGAATATATAACAATAGAAACATCCTTGTTCATTGACTCTCTGAGGCACAAAAGGGGATAGACGTGTATGCTTACCCAAAGTTTTGACCACTGAGATCCAGTGCAGAGTCAAGTTGAAGAGGGTTTCCCTGTGGATGGTGAGGATCTCCTGATGCTCCTGTTTGTGGATCACATCGTACAGATTACATTAAGCCCCATAACATTATAGAGTCTCTGGAAGAGAATTATAAGCTGGGAATACAAATACAAAAAGAAACAAGTCCTTGTCATCAAGGAGTTTGCATTCTAAAGCAGGAAATAAGATGTATAGAGGAGAAAGTGATAGTTATAAAAAGGTGATTTCCCCACAACCTTCTGTGTTTCCTTTGCAAAAGCATTATTCTACTCATGGGAAAGTGGTTATATCTACTTCTTTATTGAATCAATGAGCTCTGAAGAGACCCAGGTTAGTGTTATAAAAGCTTGATGGTGTGATTGAGTCAGGAGACTTGAGAAACTCCACTCATGACTATATCAGTAATTTCTGGAGTAGGAAATTAAATCACAATCAAAAGAACAAAACCATGGGTAGTGAGATTGAGTCATATAACCAGTTGCTTGGAGCTCTCCTCCTTTTGGATTCTTAATCTGATACTGATTTCCTGAGTCTCAGTCACATTTATCTAATCCTTAGTTCTATGAACACACCTAAATCCTAACCTGGCCTAGTTTTTTGTTTAAACTTGACCTCCTCAGCCCCAACGACGCATGACCCTTTCTATAGCGCTCCTCTCCCAAACACCATGACTTGAGGACTGGATTAACTATGGATATATCTCAAAGAGGAAATGCCAATTTAGAGCAATTGGGCAATTTTCATCTTGCTAATATGGAATTATTGTTGGTTAAAGACTATAGAATCATGGAAATAGAGTAACCTAGAAATGTGAGGTTTTGTTTGTTTGTTTGTTTGTTTTGAAGGAGAGATAGTTTGGGAAAATGTCTCAGTGATATGAAATGAAGAAGGGAGAGAAATGATTGATTTCTGCAAATAGCTTCAGTTTTTTTCCTGTGAAATATGAGACAAAGGCTTCAGCTGAAAAGGGTGGAAGGAGAGTGAGCCAGAAGAGGCTTGAGGGGGAATGAAAAAGTTTGGAAAAGATGCTATGGCTAATGCAATAGTGAACTGACTAGGGAAGTGTAAAAGGATCTTCTTGCTGTAAAAAGGGACCAGCTGAGATTATGTTATGGACATAATAATTATGGTTACATGTTTTTCATTAGCTCCATTAGGTAGCATGTTAATAAGAATGAAGACAGTGAATGTCAGGAGCAATTAAAGGTTAGAATTTAAGGCATGATCAGCAATAGGATGAGAGGGCAATGAATTTAAGTGTAGAGAACAGTATAGAATTGCACTGGCTCACCAAAGGGAGGGAGTTATAAGAAACAGCAGAGGATACTTTTGTTTCCCCCCTTCTTTCTCTTTCTCCTGTTTCTCATTGGCCAATCAATCTACATAGTAAAAAGCAATAGTGAAGAGAAAATCATAGTCTTTGACATGGTTCTAATTTTTTTTTATTTCTCTCCCTTTATCTATTTTTTCTTGGTTCAATAGCTACATCCTTTTGACAAATGATGCCACCTTAACTAATGGTTAGAAACCAAGTTTTCATCTTCTCTGTAATCACCTAAATTGCATTTGTCTCATAATCAGAGAATAGTTCTGGTGTAATATTTCCCCAGCTATTAACCTAAATATTCTCCAGCTCTTCATATGTGAGTCATTAAAGCATGCTGTTGTTTCCATTTGCTCTGAGATGCAACAGTAAGGAAGGTGTTGAACTCAGGTAATTGCACATAGGGAGGAACCTGAGTTCTGAATTCAGGGAATGGCTAGTAGCCTAGTTTGGGTGGAACATAGTTTTGGGAAGGAGAATAGTATTAATTATGTCTAGAAAGGAAAATGAGAGTCAGATTATAGAGGGCCTTAAGTGCCAGGCTAAGGAGTTTATATTTTAACCTGGAAGTTTGAGGGAGTTACTAGAGGCTTTTTGAGCAGGGGGAAGTCAAACCTGTTCCTTAGGAAGATTATTTTAGCAGTTGTTACACATGGAAACAAACTACAATGCTATTATAGTACTCCCAACTATTTAAACAAGAATTCTCTAATGCTGCAAATGGTAAATTTAGTGGTCTCCTCTCCTTCCAAGAAACAAGGGAATATTTTTCTTTCTTTGTCTGTAAGTATTAAGTTGCCAGTTTCATTCTTTATAGATTTTAAACTAATGTGTCACCTGATCCCTGTTCTTAATGAAAAACAATTTTAATGCTTAATTAAAAACACTTTTAATGTAAGAAGAGCAGTTAGAATCCCTGATCCAAATGCTCGAGATCATTAGGCATTGTCTCACATCTGTTGTTGATTTCATTAGCTTAACTACTTAAATTAAATTCATTTATGAAGCATCACGCATTGGCAAAATTTAAAATTCTTGTCTTCACAATTCATAAAAATCTATATTGTTTATGTAGGCATAAATTTCCCAGAAATATTAAGGCATATGTTTCCAAAGGGAAATTTGGTTTTTTATTTAGTGAAAAAAACCGCCAGAAGAGGTAAATAGTTGCTTATTGAATGGGCTACATGTGTCGCTCTTAATGTTCATCAATAATAGGCCAATTAGAAGATCCTACCTTTTTGTCCAATTATGGTACTTTTGTTTTCAAATGTATGGTTTATTTAATTTGTCCTTATTAGGAGCTCACCATATAATGAGTCCTGAAATTTTCCCTTTCCTTATCCCTTTTATGCTTTGTTACCTTCTCTTTCCTTTCCCCACCCCCAAGTATACAGCTAAGATAACAAAACAGAAGCCTCAAAAAGAAAGCATCACATTCTTAGTCTAATAAAGGTCAAACTGACATTCTAACAGCCCTAATATATCATATATGACCTTATTTGGATCTCACTCTATCAAAGGTGTTAAAATCTTTCATTCCTTTTTCCCTAATGCCTTCTTCCCTTTCCTCCTCCCAGTCTTTTCCCCAGTTATATAGCTATAATTTAGCTACAGCCTTGGTGGGAATGGACATCAAATCTTTTGATACTGAGAAATATCAACACAAGCATAATTAACCAAATGAGTAATTAATTGCTGACTGTTTTGCCTATAATTATTATTGTCTATGTGTTTAAGAACAAGAGCACTGTCTCCTAGATAAAGAAGGGTATAGAGAGTACACAGGTTGAGTTGTAGAAGAGAGGATGTGCAAAGGGGAATACGAAGACAAAGACACTGAGATTATAGTCATATTCCCTATGGTGAGTCCATATGCAAAAGAAATTAATACCTTACATATATGCATACATGTACATTTCATTTTTAAACTTTTAAAATGACTTAAACATTTAAATTTTCATTTTGTAATAAAAGACATTTGATCCTATCTGTGAAATATATTCTATTGATTGCCTCATGCCCTGGGACATTGAGGATCCTCCTTTGCTAGATCTAAAATTACTCAAAAGAATTCAATCTACCTGTGAATTAAAAATCATGTGGATTAAGAATAGTTAATAGTCAATAATAGACATTTATAAAAACACTTACTGTTGTCAAGAGCCATACTAAGTGCAAGGGATAAAAAAATAAAAAAGAAAGTCCTTGCCCTCATGGAACTTACACTATAATGATGGAAGACAATGTAAAAAGGAGAACTGAAAGGTGAGTGGGGAGGGAAAGGCACCTGGCAGGAGGCATGGTAGAGAAACCAAAGAAATCTAAAATGATGAGAGTCTGGCAGAAAATAAAGAGATTCTGTGGAGGAAAGGCCTATTGTCAAAGTTCTGATATTTAGTTGATAGCCCTTGGAGCTCATTCATCATAGAGTGAAACAGAAAGATGGAGTGGAAAGAACACTGACTTTGGAATCAGAAGACCTGTGTTCTACCCCACTTCTGTCATATTTTAACTGTGTGACCCTGGGCAAGTCATTTGATATCTATGGGCCTGAGTTTCCTTATCTATAAAATGAGGGAGTTAGACAAGATCACCTATAAAGGTCTCTTTCAATTTTAAATCTATGATATCTTAGACTGTTTTAAAAAAATGAAAAATGGAATGGTTACAGCAATAGATAGGAGGAAGGGATTGATCTAGGTTATCTTTGGGAGAACTAGGCAGTACTTTTAAAGACTCTCAAAATAAAAATCTAATTTTTTTAATAACAGTGTTTTGGTTTTGTCCTAAGTCTATGAAACATAGATCAGAGTCTTGGAGGAATCAAAATAGCAGGCAATGGAGAGATGTACAATGGGTACTGATAGGCTGTGACATATTAACAACGATGGCATATGTATACAAAGTGATATGAAAGAGATGTATTAAACATATATGTGATTGGAAAAGGATATCGGTTAGTCATGGAATAAGAGCAAGGGATAACCAACCAGTGGTTAGCTGACATGATGTACTCTCTGGTAGCCAGATGATATTAAGAGATCTGGAAGAAACCCTCTTCTGTGCTGGATTTATAAGAAGATATAGACAAGAGTTGCCCAGAAGAAGATGACCTAAATGGATTATGAACTGTACCACTTCAAAGAGTATATACATTGAATGAGCTTGAAGGTCATCATTAAAATATGGAAAAAAAATCAGCATTTATATAATACCTTATGTTTTCAAAGCAGTTTATAAAACGTTGTTGCATTTGATTATTAGAATAACTCTGTGTGGTAGAGAGTCCCAAATGTTTTTTTTTTTTTATCATTTTTGAGATGAGGGAAGCTGAGGCATCAAGAAGTTAAATGATTCACCCATAGTCACATAGTACAGTTTTAATGTGGCAGAACCAGAATTGGAATTCAAGTTTTTTGCCTTTTCTCACTGACCTACAATGGCTTATTGAGAATATATTTTTTCATTCATCAAGGTCTAGTGAGATAACTCTCATTTTACAGATGAGAAAACAGTTCAAAGAAGTTATTTTCTTCAAGTCACCTAGCTAGTTAGTGATAGTACTAGAAGCCATCTCCTGACCTTTATTTTTTATTCTTTTGATCATGCCATAGCCCCTCTAGAGCAAGGAGTGAACTTCTGGACCTAAAATAGAGCGACTGAGGTGGGGACTCATTCATGCTTCATTTAACTTGGACATAAACTTGGTGGAACTAATCTTAAGTAGTAACTAAGCTAAGATTGTGTCCCTCAGGTATTGGGAGGGGGAGTATTTATATTTGTTTTATCTTTGAAATAAATGTCCCTTTGTAAAGGTAACTGATGGTAAGTGGTTAAACAGAATTAGGATGCTAGTGACTGGCACCTAACAGTGTGGGCTGCACAGAGGACTCTAGAACCCTAAAGGGCCTATGTAGACTCTTTGGCTCTGGGATTTAGAGCCAGCTCAAACTCATTATGCCTCAGTTTTGGCTAAACATGCTATATTAGAAAAACTGAACAGATGTGGACTAGAGAGTAGGACAGTTGAAGAGATTTGGAGGTAGCCAAATGGCTTAACCTAAGAGTAGTTGTTAATGATTCCATGTCAGCTTAGCAGGAGATGTCTAATGCAGTGGTCAAAGGATCAATGCTTGGCCCTGTGATGTTTAACATTTTCATCAATAACTTAGAAAAGGGGCATATGATGTCATGCTTATCAGATTGGTAGATGACTCAAAGCTAGAATGAGTGGATAGCTAAGACAAGGCAGGATTCAAACAGATCCTGACAGCCTAGAATATTGGGTTGAATCAAATAAGGTAGAATTTAATGATGGTAAATGGTGGAAAAAACAATTCCACCAATACAAAATGGGTGAGATGTGGTGTCTCTGATTTAGGACTTGTTCCAGCATGAGAGATGCATTCAATCAGCACATCTCTTTTAGGGATTATAGTTCTTTATTTAGTGCAGCTCAGTGGGGGAACTGGAGGAATAGTGTGAAGAAAGGTAGATGGCATAAGCAGAGGGATTAACGGTCAGAGGAATGGAGAAAGTGGAGAATAGCTGAGGATTTTCTGGAGGACTGGACTGTCACTCTGGTAGAATTTAGCTGATCTGGTGCACTGTAATGTAGTGGGGGGATCCTTTCTTTATGTTAGGCATATAGGCAGGACTCACAGACCTGATTGAATGTTAGTGGTGAAAAATACAGGAAATTCATGACATTTGGAAGTGAAAACCTTTGCCTGGTCATGGGTCATATGGCAGGTGAAAGATAAAATGACTGAGGAAAAAATGTTTGACCTTCTGAGCATTTCAACTTATTAAGCAATGCATACCAATCACTCAATAAACCAGGACCAGACTTCCTCAGCATGGGCTGGGCCCTGAATACTGGGAAGACAGAGTTTGATATATTAAAAACAATCAAGGCCAATTAATTAAAAAGAAAAAAGTAGAAAATTAGATAATCTGATTTCTAATTGGAAGAAAGATTAGGGATTTTTCAAGTTGGGAGGGAGAGAGCTAACAGGCAAAATACCCTGAAATCAGAAAAATAGGTACCCCATTCACCCCAAGTATCTGTGAACAATCAAAGGTACATGGAAACAATAACTAATTTATCAGTATGGGACCAGTTTTCCTAGAAGATATATGGGTAATTGTGAGAAAACTCCTTGCATCAATCTTTGAATCTGACTGGTTTCTGATCAGCTTAATCTAGGTCCTTGGTTAAAGGTTTCTAAGTAGCAGGGAGAGGTGATGCAGTTTCCAAGCTATACAGGGTTAGTTTCAAACAATACAATAAGGTTTTTTCCCTCAGTTCCCACAATTGAATACAATTTTCTCACAAGACAGAAATTCTGAAGCTATTTATGTTCCTTTTCTGTTCAATTATGGGTCTACCATAATTGAACAGAAAAGGAACATAAATAGCTTCAGAATTGAGTCACAAGATGAAATCAGTGTGTTTCACTTAATTCCCATAATTAACCACTTACTGTCCTGATCCCCTCATTTATCTCACTCAGTAGATTTTGGGTAACAATTTTTGTTTTACCTGTTTCTTGGGGTTCCCCAGGGGATTAGTAAACTTAGAGATTTTTACGGGGACCACTCCCTAGAGGTTTCTTTTTTTTTTAATTTTTCTTTATTTTATTCTGAACTTAAGAAATAAAATAAGCATTTCCATAATATGGTAGAATAGAAAAAAAGATGATTGTATATGAAACTGCAAATCTATTACGTGTAACTTGCTATTCCTTTTAAATATATGATAAAATTATTACGTAACTTTCTTTTTTCACCTTTTTTCTCCTCTCCCCCTGTCCCACCTAAAAATGGCTACCATCAAACATGTATATATTTAAAGCCATTCTATACATACTTCTATTTATCAGTTCTTTCTCTGGGTGCAGAGAGTGTCTTCCTTCATATGCCCTTTGTAGTTAATTTGGGTATTTGTAATAGACAAAATGAATTATTCTCTTAAGTGTTCTTAAAACAATATTGCTGTTACTCTACATAATGTCCTCTTTGTTCTGATCATTTCACTCTTCATTATTTTGTGCAAATTTGTTCATGTTTTTCGAAGTTCATCTAGTTCATTATTTCTTAAAACACAATAGTATTCCATCATGATCATATACCACAATGTATTCAACCATTCCCCAATTGACAGCCATTTGCACAATTTCCAGTTCTTTGAGGTTTCTAATATCTTTGTCTTAAAGCACATGTTAAACAACCAAAAAAAAAGTTCCCGTTTGGATTGAACACTACTTGAGGGCAGGGGATATCTTCTGCTTATTTTTGCACCCTCAACTCTTAGCACACAGTGCCTGGTACATTGTAGACACTTAATAAATGTTTATTGATTGGCTGATTGACTGCAAGCTTATTATGAGTTTACAACATAATATGGCAATCAAAAAAAGCTAGTCTAAAAGGAGGCTAAGTTAAAAGTCAGAACATAAAGAAATTAGGAGTTTATTGACCTACTAAATTCTGTCCTGGTCAGACAATATCTGGAGAATTTTGATCATCTTGGCATATTTAAAGAAAGACATTGATAAACTGGAGTGCATGCTGAGAGCAACTAGAAAAGACATTTGAGTTCCTACTGTATTAAAATGACTTGAAAGAACTTGAGATATTTAGCCTGGAAAAGAGAAACTACGGGTGGTGATTTGAAAGCTGCCTTCAGGGAGTTGAAGGGTTATCACTGGAAATAGAATTTAAATTTCTTCTACTTGGCCTCAAGGAGCAATTAGGAGCAATTGCTGGGAGTTTAAGAAAAACAAGAATAGGTCTGATGTAAAGAAAAACTACCTAATGATTATATTTGAACTACCTAAGAGCAGAATAAGCTACCTTGGGAGGGAGTGAGTCTCCCCTCCTCCCCCCCTTGAAGTTTTCAAGCAAAGACTGGATAACGAGTTGTGAGGTATGTTGTAGAGGAAATTCTTTCTCCAGTATGGCTAGACTGGATGGCCACAGGGATCCTTACCAACTCTGAAACTTTATAATTTTCCAGGCTGTAACACATCATATCTTTAACAACAAAATAGAGAATTTTTCAACTTTTGCTTACTGGTATATTTTATCAATATTCCTATAAGGGTAGAGAGCCCCCTCCCCTAAAGATTTTGGGGAAAAAGTGAATTAGATAACTATTTCTATTTATATAGAGCACATGCTAAAAACAGAGATATGTGATAATTGACCACCCTATGTCCTCTCTACTATCATGGAAGGCCCCATGGCAACTTTCCAGTTGGAAAACAATTAGTCAGATAATGCTGTTAAAGGCTTACTAGAAAATACCTTTTTGATATCAATGAAAAAAAAAGCCTTCAGTACAGCTTCAGGGAATTAGGGAAGTGAATGTTTTCATCACCAATTCTGCCCACTAGACTTAGAGTCCAAAGACCCTAAAAATATATAGATTGAATGTTTGAGATGATGGCAAAGATGAAAATGCACCCTTGTAATTCTTCTCTGGAAATACATTATGGCAAGTTACTCATGACTAGTAATTACTGTTCTCTTATAATTTCATTCATCTCAAACTACTAGGCAAGTGTGACTTCTCTTTTGCAAAGTGATTTTTAATGTCTCTCTTTATTATTACTTATTGAGTAGGGTTTAAAGTTGGCTAAGTCAGAAAATGCAAGAGATAGTGCAACTGAAAAGAAGGATATCATATAGAGTAAGCTACTCAAAGAGTGAAAAGGATTTAGAAAGTCTCTATCAGTTTTCATATTTAATATTTCATATACCTATGTAATGCCAAGGAAAGGCAACTTCCATGGTTCAGAATACAATACCCAAAGATAGGTCTTTTTTTTTAATCTTGACCTGAAGCAAGTTCTCAGCAATCTTTGTTCCTGGGGAGACAAAGCTTACCAAAGCACAGCCATGTCTCCTCAGTCCTTGGCAGCTCTGTGTAGCAGCTCTCAAAAGTTCTGGGCAGCTCCAACTGGCTCTCAGCAGTCCTCCACAATGCTGCTCCCAAAAGTTCTTCTGCCTCTCTCTCTGCTTGGGCCTTCTCTCTGGGTGGGCCTTCTCTAAATCCACAGCACCAGCTCCTCCCAGTTCTGCCCTCTCTCTTCAAGTCAACAAGTCCATCCCACAAATGGGATTCACAAACTCTGGGTCTAAACACCTAACCCGAAAATCAAGCCAATACAGGGGGATCTTTAAATTCCATTACCATTACAACCTACAAGGCTAACTAGGCTGCAAGGCTGACTAAACTTTGTAGATAGCCTGCTCCCCAAATCTTGGGATCCATGCAGATTAATTGATACATCATTTGCCCAATTTAAATTTGTATCAGAAGTATTCTTATTTGCCAATAAGATTATAATGATTATGATGAAGATGATGATGATGATAGCATATAGCAACTACCATGTGCTAGGCACTGTGCTACATCCTTTACAAATATAATGCCATTTGATTTTCACAATAATCCTGGGAGGTAGGTCCTATTATCATCTCTGTTTTACAGCTGAGGAAACGGAGGCAGATGAGAGATTAAGTGATTTACCCAGTCATACATCTAATAAGTGTCCATAATAATTTTATTTTAAACTTTTTCTAACACTCTGCAATTATAAGCCATCTTCTAGATTTAATCTATTATTCAATTGCCAAATAAAAAAAAAGAAACTCTTTTCCAAAAAAACATTATGAGTGAATTTCAGCTAGTATAAACAAAGGACATAGACCTATCTGAGAATTTAAATGAGCAGGGATAATTATTTATCCAGGAAAATGGCTAGATGAATTGGAAGAATTAACAAAAACAGCAAGAAAATGGTTTTCAGGGTTCTTAAAAGAGTACTGTCCTGGGAGTCCAGAGACTTGGGTTTTACTCTGGTCCTGGTTTTGCCATTCAGTGCCTGTGTGACCCTAGGCAAATTATCTAATCTCCCTAAATCTCAATTCCCTGGGTAAAGATGATATAGGGTCTAGCATTCAGCAGGGGGGGGGGGGTGGAGGTGGGAAATGAATGTGAGAGTATTTTAAAAATTGTAAATCACTAGAGAAATAAAGGATGTCATTTAAAAATTTTTGGTAGTGTGGCATATGGATTTGAAATAATCCCTTATACATCTCTGCATCATTGTTTTCCAGTTCACATTATCTCATAAACCACTAGAAAGTTAGAGTGGGACTTCAGAAGTTATTTATTCCAACTGGGCCATTTTACAGATGAAGAAAGTAAAAGCAAGAGAGGAAAGGTGACCTGTCTAAGGTCACATCGAGAGTAAGAGGCAGGCATAGGAACAGAGCCCAAATCTATGGACTTCTAGAATAGTGCTCTTTGCACAATTGTGAGTGCCATTTTTCCTCTCTATTTTTGCATTTCTTCTAGTGCAGATAGTCATTTCCCTGAAAAAAAATCCCTGCTCATTTAAATTCTCAGGCAGATCTATCTCCTTTGATGATGCTAGATGAAATTCCCTGATAAAATTTCATATATTTATTAAATTCCCAGAGTCACAAATCACCATTCTCAGCTCATTTAATATTTCCCTGGTTACTGCACTGTAATATAACATGCTCTTTCATTCTCAACACATCTTAGTTTTCCATTTTCTAATTATCTCAAGCACATTCAGAAATGGGTTTTCTACTTTTCATCAAAGTCTCTCAAAAGTTTTTCTACTAATTTTCTATTTCCATGTCCCAAAGCAATGCTATTATCTCTATTTTCTTTCTTCTTCATTCAATCAATGAACATATATTTACTGGTTATCTAATATGTATGGGTTGTGCTCATGTGACAAGGAGTCTGTAATCTGTGGATTGACATTTTTCTTCATTTTCTTATTGCTGTCTGTATTCTGATTTAGATACACACCTACTATTTTTAAAAATCTCTTTAGGGGTTATGGAATTTAGGTTTTTAGGTATCATTGAGTCCAACCCTCTCATTTTACAGATGAGGAAACTGAGGCCCATAAAGTGCCAAAGTCACACAGGTAATAAGTGAGAGATTTGTGATTCAAACTCAGGTCCTCTGGTTTCAAATCCAATATTCTTTTTATGACATCACTGCACTATTTACTATATAAGTCTCAGGTCTATTTCCAGTCATTTTGAGCTATATCTTGCCATTGATCCCAGGCAGTTCCAGAGGAGAAAGCAAGGCTGGTGACTTTGTACCACCTTCCCTCATTTAAATCCGATTCAATTATGAGTCATGGCATCACTTTCCTGATGTCATGTTCCTCTTTGAGAATGAAGGACAACAGTATGAATCTAATCTTATATTAGAAAATTCCCTGAGAAATGTAATCAAGCCTACCCTCTTCTTTTACCCAGACAGCACCAGGAGCATGGAGGAGAGGAAAGTCCTTCTTCTCAAGGCTCTTATCACAGGGCTGCCACTCAAGGCTACTTTGCAAATTCAGCCTATTGAGTTTATTCACTTCTCTTTTCTCTTTTTTTTTTTCTTTTTGGAAGGGGGAAAGTAGGGCAATTGGGGTTAAGTGACTTGCCCAAGGTCACATGACTAGTTTTTTTTTGTGTGTGTTAAGTATCTGAGGTGGGATTTGAACCTTTGACTCCAGGGCTGGTGCTCTATTCACTGGGCCACTTAGACACCCTGAGTTTATTCACTTCTCAAAAGCTGCTCCTGCAGTTTCAGGATGATGCCACCAAGTTAGCAGAGGTATCCCATGACCAAGTGCTCCAAACAGTGCAGCTTATCAAAAGCAATTCACAACCAATACTTTTCTATACCTTTTGGTGATGCTGGACAGGATGGGTTAGGTAATGGCACAGTTATATGGAACAGCCTGACCCAGAGAATTGTCAAACTCTGATGATTCCAGACCATTTATTGAAGTAGCTGAACTTAAGCAACTTTAAGAAAACTATTGCTGTTTAGTTGTTTTTCAGTCATGTCTGACTCTTTGTGACCACATTTTGGGTTTTCTTGGAAAAAATACTGAAGTGTTTTTCCATTTCCTTCTCCAGCTCATTTCACAGATCAGGAAACTGAGGCAAACAGAGTTAAATGACTTGCCCAGGGTCATGCAGATAGTGTCTGAAGTCAGATTTGAACTCTGGTGTTCCTCACTCCAGGCTTGTTGCTCTATCCATTGCACCACCTAGTGACCCTAAGAAAACTGTGTTTAAAGATATTTTTGAACTGCAGAAACATCCTAGTCTAGGGAATTGAGAACTGAGCTCTGATGCAGGAAGATCTGGGTTCAACTATCTAACTCATACTCACACATCTAACTCATATGAGTGACTTATTTAACCTCCTAGTACCCCCAGGCATCTCACTAAACTGCAGAACAGGGGTGGATCTGCCATGGGAAAAGAAGCTCCTCATTGGGATTCCCCTGTAGATGGATGGCAAACATTTGACTGTATCCTATACCTATGAAATCATAGATCTGGTCTAAAAAAATAACAATATACCAAATTCTGGAATCCACATTTAATATAAAAAAGAAGATAAATTATGGTAACTTCCTTTATGGGCATCTAGATGGTACAATGGGTAGAGACCTGGGCCTGGAGTCAGGAAAACTCCTCTTCCCTAGTTCAAATCTGTTCTCAGCTACGTGACCCTGGGTAAGTCATTTAACCCTGTTTGCCTTGGTTTCTTTATCGGTAAAATGAGCTGGAGAAGGAAATGACAAAACACTACAGTATCTTTACCAAAAAAACCCCAAGTGGGATCATGAAGAATCAGACATGATTATAATGACTGAATGATAACAGTCTTCCATTATAATCATAGGACCACGGATTTAGAGCTGGAAGGGTTCCTAGAGGTCACCTTGTCTAATCTCTTAATTTAATAAATGACAAAACTAGGGTGCAGAGAGGTAGGTAGCAAGGCTCAGAACTGGGACTTGAATTTTAACTCCAGATTAAATATTCTTAGCACAATACCACCCTGCTACCCTTGATTCCAAGCAGCATTCTTTCCTGGATCTCATTTTCTTTACTTTTAATGATGATCTGGTTCAGGGGTGTCAAAATCAAATAAAAATAATAGGACCTAGGGGCTGCTAGGTGGCGCAGTGAGTAGAGCGCCGGCCCTGGAGTCAGAAGGACCTGAGTTTGGATCCAGCCTCAGACACTTAACACACACAAACAAAAAACCTAGCTGTGCGACCTTGGGCAAGTTACTTAACCCCAATTGCCCTCCAAAAAGCAAAAAAAAAAAGAAATAATAGGACCTAACCCATACAGAAGGATCCCAAGCAGGCAGCATTTTGATCTAGAAAACCACAAATTAACATCATCTAAGTTTTATTGTATTTTATTTATTTTGTTAAATATTTATCAATTACATTTTATTCTAGGAGTTTCAGGAGCTTCCATGGGCAACAAGTTTGATACCTCAGACCTAGATGACTAGATGATCTCTAATGCTCTTTCCATATCTAAAGTTTATTATCATATTTCATAAAAAATACTTTATAAAGAATTTCCTTTCCCTCCATAATCCTGACAACATCACAAAATGGCAGAAGGATGTAACATCTGCCTTATCACATATGTCTATCAAATTTGGACTGGAAGTTCTCGATCAAAAGTAGGCAGAGTGAGGACAATGTACTCGGATGGACCTGTATAATAGAATTAGTTCTAGGGGTAGGAAAGGTTCACAGGCATCTATAATGCAATATGCAGCTGGCCATAATAAAGGACAGTGTCCATAAGTTGATTAGAATGGAGTGGATCTGTGATTTTATTGGTACAGGGAACTCCCAGTGATGAACTACCCATACCAGTGAAGATCTGCTATCTATTTAGAAACTTATGGATTTATAGATTTACTTGAGGCCTTAAAAGATGAAGTGACTTGCCCAGAGTCACACAATCAGTTTGTTATCAGTAGCAGGACTCAAATCCAACACTTTCTCATCCCAAGACTGACTTTCTATGCACTAAGCAATTTTGCATGTTAAACACACATATTTTAATGTCAGAAGATTCTGCCCTCCATTGCAGGTTAAGTAATTGTGATTAGTCAAATTTCATGTGTTATAATGATAGTTTCAAAGCCTCTGAAAATAGTAAAATACCTTCATGGACATATAGTATTAAGGGAGAGCAAGCTTTATTCACAATTTTTTCTGTCTATTCAATGTCACTCAGTAGAAATGAGGTACTACAAATATATCTGTAAATTTATTTCTTTGGTATATTTATGGAAAGAACAAACATCTGCAGAATTCAGCAGAATATAGCAAGTACATGCCACATAAGCACTGAATATGATACTGCAAAACATCTTGACTTTTATGATGTAATCAATGACTTTTCAACCATTAAAATCAGAAAAGTTGCATCATAAACAAAATTCTCAGTTGCACTTTTTTGTCCATAAGCAAATATCATTTTTGGCATGTAGCTATTGCTATACTTCTAAATCATCTTAGCGATTAAGACCTTCTTCAGATAGCTCTCTCCTGCATATTCCAATCATTCTAAAACATATCCTAATAATCAGAGCTGTCCAAAAGTGCAACAGGATTATTCACAAAGCAGTGAGTTCTCCATTAGTAGAGGACTGAATGTGGAGGTTGGATAATTGCTTTTGAGAGGTGTTATTTTTTTTTAAAAGGCCAGTTTGGGTAAAGATTGATTCAAATGACCTCAGGAGGCCCTTCTAAGAGTCCTTGATGTGTTTATACTCTCACTGGAGCTGAGAGCATCCCAATTCTGAAATCTTTCTTAGGATGCATAAATGCCTTGTGGTGACTCTAATAGGTAAGAGCCTTTGTGAGGTAGGGAATGAAAAAAAAAATAGAACTAAATCTTGACTTACTAGCTAGCTGTAGGAGAGCATATACTGTTCATCTTCCTATTTTTCTCCTTCATTGTGTTTCTCTCCCTCTGTCTCCTCTCTCTTTCTTTTGTCATTCAGTCAATAAACACTTTTTAAACCAGACATCGTGCTCCATGGTGTGCTAAATGCTGAGGATACAAATAGAGAAAAAAAAATCAGTTCCTGCCCTCAAAGAGCTTACAATCTAATGGGAGAAGACAAAAGGAAGCTGAAAAAATGATGGATGGGAGTTGGGGGTGATGAAGGAAGGACTCAATTTGAGGGCCTGGAGAAGTCCAACAGAGTACATCCAGGTAGGAAATGAAAATATGGATGGCCTAAGCACCCCATACATGGACATTCTGAGAAGAGCCTTCATTTAGGGAGTCTCAGGAGCAGAAGGCACCAGTGAGATAATCTTTCCCTTTTAGAGACCTTGCAAGAATCTTCTTTCTTTTACTTTTATTTCTTCCCTCTGGATAAGGTATGCAGTCTTTTCTGTCTCATTCCATGAGATAGTATTTCTTGATTATTTCTCCCTATCTTCTCTCTCCCAACCTTTTTTGTTCTTCTGCCACTCCAGCTTTGGGCCTTTAGATTTTTCTATGAACTTGATGGATACTAGAAGAATTATACAATACAAATCAATCCTATCTGTATGGTTAATGAACTTATGAAATAATAAGCTTTCTTTCCATAGTAGGGTTATATTGTAGGTTAATATATTTGTATTTGAGATCGTTTTCTGACAGTATATCACCCATGTCTTCCAGAATTCTTTGTATATTTAACTTATATACATCATGAAAATGAATGATCATTTCTGATATCATCTGAATTTATAAGACTAGCTTAGAATATTTGAAGGGTAGTCATTAATATTCCTCTTCTATTCTTTTGTTAGTATTTCTCTTCTCTTGTTCTCTCTCTGTCTCTCTATCTCTCTCTCATTATAAAAGCTAAAAGGCAAACAGAAAAACAAAGAGGAGACTCCTAGTTCCTCTCATTCTCTCCTTATCTCTCATTACTCAAATCAAATGTAGCCATCCCTAAATATCTAAGGTGATTCAAAACACAGTTAATTAACCTTCCTTTAAAAATAATATACATAATCTTTTTTGTTGTTGCTTTTTGGAGGGGGGAAGTCAGGACAATTGGGTTTAAGTGACTTGCCCAAGGTAACACAGCTAGTAAGTGTTAAGTGTCTGAGGCCGAATTTGAACTCAGGTCCTCCTGACTCCAGGGCTGGTGTTCTATTCACTGAGCCACCTAGCCACCCCTATTACAATTTTTTAAACACAACTTCATAATGCAATCAGTTTCTCTTGGGAAGTGAATACCTTAGTACTGAAAGACAGAGCTATAACTAAGAGTTTTTGTTGCTATGTCAGAAGGTAAGAAAGGTACCCTCAGTAGAGGTGGGAGTAAGATAGAGAAACATTGGCAAAAAGGCAGAAGAGAGAAACTCACCCCTATAAGTCATCTAGTAGCTTCCAATTCAATAAGTATTTTTTGTTTTATTACATATTCCTTGTTTGTTGTTGTTTTTTAAATTTTCATTTTAATGGCCACCAAAATAGAACAGAAAAAGAGGAGTATATGTGAAAACATAAAGCTTTATTATATATAGCTTGATTTTCTTTTTTAAAAAAGAACTACTAGTTAATTACTCTCAATAAGCATTTATTACATGACTATTTTGTGTGATGAGTTTGCATTTGATCCTAGAGGCACAAAGGGGCTACTAGAGATTTTTGAACAGAGGGATGCCATGAATACATGTGTCCTTTAAGAAGATTTATATGAAAGATATGAAGAGGAAGACTGGAAGGGGGCAATACTGGAAGTTCCAAGTCCAATTAAAAGGGTGCTACAATAGTCCATGCAAGAAGAGGTGATGAAGGGCCTGAGTCAGGGTTTGTGTAAGTGGAGAAAAGACAATGGATGTAGGATAGACTACAGAGATAGATTCTATAAAACTTGGCATCTGGGAGGTGAGAGAGAGGAAAGAGTTAAAGACAACACCAAGAATGTCAATCTAGGAGTCTTGAATGGTGGTGATACCCTAAAAGAAATAAAGATTTTTAAAGGAAGGGGGTTTATGTGTTGGGACAGGGTATGAGGGATGTATATTCAGGGGTGGGAAACCTGTGGCCTCAAAATCACACATAGCCCTTTAGGTCCTCAAGGGCAGCTCTATGACTGAACACAAACTTCACAAAACAAATTCCCCTTAATAAAAGGATTTGTTCTGTAAGACTTAAACTCAATCAAAAGGCAACATCTAAAGACCTAGAAGGCCACATATGGCCTCAAGGCTGCAGGTTCCCCACCCCATAGTGACTTCAGTTTTGGTCATATTGAATCTGAAATGGCTGCTGGGAGTTTAGATAAAGATATCAAATATATATTTATTGAAGTGGAACTACACAGCTCAGAAGAAAGACCTGCTCAGAATATGTAATTTGGGGCATTATCTTTTTAAAAAAAATGATACTTGAATCCATGGAAGTTGATAATATTGTTGAAAGAAAGTATATACATAGAGAAAAGAACCCAGGATTAAATCTTGCTTAGGAGATATGCCATATATAAGTCAACAAAGGAAGCTGAAGTCAGATAAGGAGAAGGAAAACAATGAGAGAGCAATATCTCAAAAGGCCAGGGAAAGGATATTTGGGGATCATTATGCACTGTTTAATGGCCTTCATTTCTATTTGAGTTTGATACCACATCATAAGGCATAATAATATTCAATTACATTACTGTGGTCAACAAGTTGATCAACAAAGATTTATTAATCACCTACTATGTGTCAGGAATTTGACTAAGTACCAGGAATACAAAAAAGGCAAAAACAATTCCTGCCTTTGAGGAACTCAATGGGTGAGACAACAGGTAAACAATAACATACAGACAAGATATATATATGAGAATTGAAGAAAATCTCAGATGGAATGCAGTAGCATTGTAGGAGACTAGGAAAGGCTACTTTTAGCAGGTAAAATTTTAGCTAAAGCTTGAAGGAAGCCAGAAAACTTAGAAGGTAGAGATGAAGAGGAAGAGAATTACAGGTATGAAATTCTTATCAATCTCCCACTGAGGTGGGATGGATGAGGAAAAGAAAGGAAAAACAATCCAGTGCCATTGGATTATTGAGTATATGAAGGGGAGGGAGGTTGAAGAAGACTTAAAAAGTAGGAAGGGACCAGGTTTTGGATGACTTTAAAAAGACAAACATGAGATTTTATATTTGATCTTGGGGGTGAAAGAGAACTACTAGTGTTTATTGAAGGGGGAGGGGTGGGTAGTTGGTTGGGTGACATGGTCAGACTTGGGTTTTAGGAAGATCACTTTGCTAGCTGAGTAGGGAGAGGATAGACTGGAGTGGGGAGAGACTTGAGTAGAGGAAACCAACCAGAAATCTATTGTAGTAGTCCAGGTATGAGGTGATGTGAACCTACACCAGGATAGTGGTCTTCTCAAAAAAGAGAAGGAGGAAATATGTAAGAGATGTTCCAAACGTGAAATTGACCAAGCTTGGCAACTAATTGGATAGGGGGCAGGGAAGGGAGTGGGGTAAGAGAGAGAAGAGTTAAGAATGACACTTAGGTTTAGAGCCAGGGTGTCTGGGAGGATGGTAATATTCTTGAAAATATTCCAGGTTAGTAAAAGGAGAAGGCTTTGGGGGTGGGAAAGGATGAATTCACTTTGGATATGATGAGTTTAATATGTCTATGGTATACACAATCCCAGATATCCAAAAGGCAGTTGAAGATTTGCTTAAACATTCCCCAACTGATAGACATCTATTTTGTTTTCAATTTTTTCCTATCAAAAAATACTGTTATAAATATTTTGGTGTATGTGGAGCTTTTTTTAATCAATGATTTTCTTTGGGATATATACCAAGGAGTGGAATCTCTGGGCCAAAGTGTATAGATATTTTATCCATTTTATTTTCAGAATTACAAATTGCTTTCCAGAATGGTTCTATTGACTCATACTTCTGTCAACTATGTGTTAGTGTACTTATCTTTTCATAATCCATCTTTTTTACATGTAAAAAATTATGTAAAACGTTTCCATATTAGCTATGTTTGGGGGGTGGAGCAAAGAAAGTAAGGTGAAAAAATTACACTTCAGTCTGCATTCATATTCCATCAGGTCTTTCTCTGGAGGTGGAAAGAATTTTTTTGTCATAAACACTTTTGAATTGTCTTGGTTCATTGTATTGAGCAGAGTAACTAAGTCAAACTGATCATCATTGTGATATTGCTGTTACTATATGCAATGATCTCTTGGTTTTGCTCACTTCATTCTACATCAGTTCATGTAAGTACTCCTAGGTTTGTTTCCTTTGTTTTTTTCTGAAATCAGCTTGCTCATCATAGTTATAGCACAATAGTTTTCCATCACAGTTGCATACACAGTTTGTTTAGCCATTCCTGGACTGGATATTCTCTCCATTTCCAATTCTTTGCCACCACAAAAAGAGCTGCTATAAATATGTTTCATATATAGATCCTTTACCTTCTTTTATTTTTTTTTTCATCTCTTTGGAATATAGATCTAGTCATGGCCTTGTTTTTCTTCCTTTGTTCTCAAAGAGGAACAATGACATCAAGAGGGTGATGTTTTGAATTGCAAGTGAATTGGATTTAAGTGAGGCTGGCCTATGCAAAGTCATCAGCCTCACTCTCTTCTCCAGAGTCATCAAAGTCCAGTGGTAAGACATAGGTCAGGAAGATTAGAACATCATGGTATTGCTGGGTCAAAGAGTATGCAATTTTATAACCCTTTGGACATAGTTCCAAATGGCTTTCCAGAATGTTTGGACTAGTTCAGAACTCCACCAATAGTGCACTAATGCTTCACTTTTTCCACATCTTTCTACCCAGCTAGCAAAGTGATCTTCCTAAAACCCAAGTCTGACCATGCCACATAATCAACCAAACACCCCTCCCTCTTCAATAAACTCTAGTAGTTCTCTGTCGCCTCTAAGATCAAATATAAAATCTTTTGTTGGGCTCTTTTAAAGACATCTATAACCTGGCCCCCTCCTACCTTTCAAGTCTTCTTCTACCTTCCTCCCCTCCATATACTCAACAATCCAGTGGCACTGGATTGTTGTTCCTTCCTGTTCTTCATTCATCCCTCCTCGGTGCAAGATTGGAGAAGAATTCATACCTGGAATTCTCTTCATTCTCATCTCCACCTTCTAACCTTCCTGGCATCCTTCAAGCTATAGCTAAATTCTTACCTTCTGAAAGTACCATTTCTTGGTCTCCCATAACACTATTGTATTCCATCTGAGATTTTCTCCAAATTTTTTTGTATATATCTTCTCTGTATATAATCATTTGCCTGTTGTCTCCCCCATTAGATTTTGAGCTCCTCAAAGGTAGGAACTGTTTTTACCTTTTTTTGTATTCCCAGTTTCTGACACATAGTAGGTGATTGCTTGTTTACCACAGCAGTTCAACAACAGAATATTTATTATTATGCCTTATGACATAATGTCAAACTCAAATAGAAATGAGAGTCATTAAACTGTACATAAGGATCCCTGAATACTTTTTCCCTGGACTTTTGAGATATTGCTCTCTCGTTGTTTTCTTTCTCCTTATCTGACTTCAGCTTCCTTTGTTGACTTATATATGTCATGCCTCCTAGACAGGATTTAATCCAGGGCCTTTTTCTCTATGTACATACTATCTTTCAACAATATCATCAATTTCCATGAATTCAAGTATCTTTTTGCAGATAATGCCCAAAATTGTATATTTATTAGGTATTTTGCAACATCTTTCTCCTGAGCTGTACAGTTCAACAGCAGCAATTGTCTATTAGACATTTTTATCTAAACTTCCAGCAAGCATTTCAAACTCAACATGAACACCTCCCCTCCAGAATTTTTCATATTTTTTCTGTCATATTAGTCAAACTAATAGGTGTGAAGTGGTACCTTAGAGTTGTTTTAATGTTCATTTCTTAATAAACAATGATTTAGAGCATTTTTTCATATGACTCTAGATAGCTTTGATTTCTTCTTCTGGAAAACTGCCTGTGAATATACTTTGACCATTTATCAATTGATATGACTTCATTGCCTTTGGTACCTTTTAGCAAGATGCAGTTTCCCTGCTTAGCTCTTTTTAATTAATCTATTTTTACTTTTGCTTTGTCTGAGTTCATGATTAGTAGCCCTGTGTTTTTTTTAAACCTCAGCTGAAGCATAGTGAATCTGCTCTAATCGATTATTTTTTTTTTTTTTTTTTTTTTTTTTGCTTTTTGGAGGGCAATTGGGGTTAAGTAACTTGCCCAAGGTCACATGGCTAGGTTTTTGTTTGTGTGTGCGTTAAGTGTCTGAGGCCAGATCCGAACTCAGGTCTTTCTGACTCCAGGGCTGACTCTCTACTCACTGCACCACCTAGCCACCCTCTAATCGATTATTCTTACCCTTTGTGTGTGTGTTTCTCTTCCAAGTATATTTTTTATAAACAACATATTGTTGGATTCTGGCTTCTATTCATCTCTGCTATCCATTATTGTTTTATAGATGCATTTTCCCCATTCACATTCACAATTATGATATGTAAATGTATATTTCCCTCCATCCCATTTTCCCCCATTTCTTCTTTCCTTTTTTCTCTTTAGCCTGTCCATCCTCAAGTCTGTTTTGTTTCTGATCACTGCCTTCCTCAATCAACCCACTTTTTAAAATTTCCTTCTCCTCTTACTTCACTGTTGTGTGATATAGATTTCTCTACCCAGTTGAGTGTATATGTTATTCCTTATATGAATCAATTGTGATAAGAATGAGGTTCAAGGATTGTTTCCCCTCCACTACAAAAGGTTTTCCTTGTCTGCTTCTTTTATGTAAGAAGGTTTATCCCATGTTTCATCTCTCTTCCCCTTCTCCTAATGCTTTCCTCTTTCTTACCCTTTAATTTTTTTGAGATTAATGTCAATTCATAACTGTGCCCTGTATATATATATATATATATATATATATACACACAATATAATATACATAATATATATGTATATGTATATTCTTTTTAACTGTCCTAATAATAATAAAGGTTTTAGGAATTAAAAATATCATTTTCCAATATAGGAATATAAATAATTTAACCATATTAAGTCTCTTATGATTTCTCTCTTATGTTTACCTTTTGTTGCTACCCTTGAAATATTGTGTTTAAATGTCAGATTTTCTATTCAGCTCTGGCATTTTCATCAGGAATGGTTACAAGTCCTCTATTTCATTTAATATCAATTTTCCCCACAAAGAATTATACTCAGTTTTGTTGGGTAGTTGATTCTTGGTTGCAATCTAACCTCCTTTGCCTTCTGGAATATTATATTCCAACTCTTCTCCTTCTTTAATATGGAAGCTACTTCTAGCCTTTGTTTAATTAAGAATTCATTTCCTACTCATTGCAATGAAAAGTATAAGATCTGTTTCTCTTCTTATTTTTATCATATGATATTTAATTTTCGGGTTATATATCCATTTTAAAATTTATTGTAGAATATGATGTAAAATGTTTGTCTAAGCCTAATTTCTTCTTGAATCCTTTCTAGTTTCCCCAGCAGCTTAAAATAATTCTTTCCTAAGAATTTCTTTTACTTTTTTGTCTTTATTAATTTGTTTGTTTACTTTTAGTTTACAGGTTTCAGTTCCACGATCCCTTGAGTTTCAAATTTTCTCCCCCTTTCTTTCCTGCCCCCCCTCCATGGTGGCATGCAATCAAGTATAGGATCTGCAAATACATTAGACATTAGTCAGGTTATAAAGAAGGATTGTAACAGATGGAATGAACAGTGGGAAAGAGGAAACAAAACCAAACAACAGAAAGAAAGAGAGCAGGTAGTTTGCTTCAATCTGCATTCAAACTCTGTTCTTTCTGGTTCTTTCTCTGAATGTAGACATCTCTCTCCATCATGAGTCTTTTGGAGTTGTCTTATAACCCTGTATTGCTGAGAAGAGTCCAGTCTATCAAAGTTGGTCATCACATATACATTGTGTCTGTGATCTATATACAAATTTCTCCTGGTTCTGCTCTTCTCACTCAGCATCAATTCATTTAAGCCTCTCCAGGTAAATATGACATCTTTCTTAAGTAATTTTGAACAATGGTTTATTGAGTCCCATTATTTCTGATTCTCCCTTGCCTTTTCTGTTTCACTGATCTACTTGAAAAAAATAAATTTCTTAAACAGTACCCAATAGTTCTGATGATTGCTGCTTTACAATATTGTCTGAAGTCTGGAAGTGCTGTTTCCCTTTTATACAACCTTTCCCATTATTTTCCTTCACTTTCTGGATTTCTTGTTCCTCCAGAGACAACCTTTTTATTTTATTAGTATTGTTTGTTTTTTACACAGAGGACTTACCCTAAAAGATATCCAAACAAACTCCACAGAAGGTAAGATAGAGACTAGAACTGAAATTTCATTACTATAGGGAACTTGCAGAAGAGGGAATTTCCCCTACCAATAGAGGGCAGCACTTAACTTTGCAAGCATAATCTTAAGAGAACTACCTAGAGTCCTAGACCCTGCTTAGGGCATTTGTTCTGTGAAGTTTGAATTCAGTCAAAGGGCTTCACTTGAGGACCTAGAGGGCTATGTGTGGCCTCAAGGCTGCAGGTTCCTCCTCCCTGGGGAGCTTTGAGACAGAAAATGATTTGCCACATTCACATGAACAATATTTTTCAGAGGCAGGATGTAAACCTAAGTCTTCTTGGCTCCAAAGTTAATGCTCTAACCACTATACAATCTGGTTCTCTGAAAATTGTTACACAAACCTTTCTAATAGGGTGAGTGTCTAATTTTTTTTAATGTATCTATCATTTCATTGCTGTAGGGAACTCTTCCTCTATTAATATAGATCCCACTTGCTTTGAATCTTAGACCCTTAGAGAATCCCTTGGGTCCAAATTCCATCTCTGACACTAGTTTTGGGACAGCAAGCAAGTCTCTTAATCTCTCTGAGGCACAGTTTCCTTTTCTGCAAAGTAACATAAATACATGTACCTACCTGTAATAATACATCAGAGAACTGATCAATGGGACTCAGTCTGTCAAACTGCATAGTGGGATTTGCCTGCTGTCAATACAATGGGAGCTTGTTCCAAGCATATGTATGGAATGGAAGACCCTGTCATCTATTTCAGAACAGGTGTTCTTTGACCATTTCCTGCCTACTTTTCTAAGTGGTAAAGAAAAGTCTTTTAATTGGCTTCTAAACTGAAACCAAATATTCCCTCCCTGCCTCTGTCTTCATTTCTCTCTCTGTCTCTGTCTTTGTTTCTCTCTCTGTCTTTTCCTCTCTCTCTCTCTCTCTCTCTCTCTCTCTCTCTCTCTCTCTCTCTCTCTCTCTCTCTGTCTCTCTGTCTCTCTCTCTGTCTCTCTCTCTCTGTCTCTCTCTCTCTCTCTCTCTCTCTCTCTCTCTCTCCCTCTCTCTCTCCCATCAAGTAAGGTGAAGGAAAATGAGCCTGCTATAAGCTTCTGGATGAGGGGAGGAACAACCACCTTAGCTGTTGTATCTCCCCATTCAAGTGTCCATGTGACCTCTGAATGCCTGGAACCATTCCTTCTTTCCTTGTTTTTATTCTGTCCTTACCTTAGGTGAAAAAAATATTGCAGGTAGAATAACCATGTAAGCTTTCAATGGCTGGACAGACCTTCAGAGGTCCATCAAAGCAAATCCATGGTAGAGACTGTTATAACCCATATAGCTGAGACAAGTGAGAAGCCAACACATTCCTGAGGAGAAACCTGCATGACCCAGGCCAGCAATGAACCAAGCTGGTCACTGAGGCACCATGTCCTGCCAGCAAGAGAATGACTCACCCACTGGCTGCTCTACATTCAGAAGTCAGCTTTGGAGGCATGTTTATAATAATTAGTTTTAGTTTGAGCCCATTTTACCCAGGGATGAGGGTGATAGAGGAGAGAGTATGTCCTGGTGCAGGGGATGTGTTTGTACTTCTATTTTTGCTATATCTTCTCAGTAAAAAGCTAATTGATGTTGATTACTTATCAGTGATATTGAAGAGATATAAACTGATTAAATGATCCTATGTAGATACTAATACTTCTGGAAAATGATATTGGAGCAGAAATCACTGTTCATTGATAATGGTGAGACATTGGTTAGGGGAGAGGAAACTCACCAGAAAAGGGCCCTGGAATAACAGCATTAGAACCCCATAGCCCCTCAGTAGTATATGTAGAATCCTGAGAAGAAATAAAGCAGTAAATAGCCTTATCCTGGGGACTCAAAACTGCCAAAGAAATGAACCCAGAGACTCAATAAGGCTTATATATGCAAAGTGTTCTATACACCCTCAAATACTTTAATAAATGTCAGTTCTTATTACTAGGAGACATCCGTACTTGATGTTCCCTGCTCCCTTCAAACTCAGCATATTCAAAACTGAACTCCCCATTTTATCGCTCAAATCAATTCCCCTGTGCATCTACCTATCTCATTTCTCTCAGCATTGCCTGAATTATTATTTTGTCCTTCATTATCCAGAAATGTTCCCCATTTCTCTACTTCACTTCTCTGATATTGATCTTCTGTTGTCAAGTCAGTGAGTGGTTAAGCCGAGGGAAAAAAAAACAAAACTGCCATCACCTAACACCCTGCCCAGACCTATGATCTATACCTTTAAATACCAATCATTTCTGACTGTTAAAAATGAGGATCCAGCTACAAATGATGTTTATTTCTCTCATAATTTTTTTTCTTTTAGGAAAGCTGCAAAAATTAGCTCAGGGAATGCAAGAAGGGAGTTTGAATCAATCTAATTACATTTGGGTATTAGCAAGATTTAGCAGCTTATTTCTAGAAAATAAATTACTTGTTTCTTTCAGGCTTTTCAATTTTGGGGGCTGTCTTCTTGGAAAGAAACTTACCAGAATTGGGCAATCTCTTTTTCTGCCAACAGAGATATTGATCCCCTTTCATATCTCCCAGTATTCCTCCTTATTCCTATTTTACCCTCATCAACAACCAAAGAAATGCTATCTTGTCACTTTAAAAAAAAGGTGACATCTAGTTGCAGTATTAAGTTTCCTGCTTTTGAATGTGTATTTATCTCCTTGATTTTCCAAAACTATTAAAAAAAAACCACATACTTGTTTAATGTTTCCAAAGATGTTTTTTTTCCTACTTTACTAGTCTTGGCTTACTTTTTTAATACTATTTAAAAAGTTTTTACTGAGGTACTCTCACTAAGCCTTCTCTGTCTCCCATTTCATCATGCATTTCAGGGGCCCCAGTTCTGCCATTCTATTTATAGAGGACTAGTATGAAAGAGGAGTTATTTAGGGCAAATTAACCTCTCCTTTGCAATTATGACAGTCTATTATACTTATCCTTGTTCATTTTGGATCTCCCATTAGACTGTACACTACCTTCTGGCAGGAATCAATGTCATTTTTCATCACTGTATGACCAATATATGCCAAAGTAGCCTTCTACAAAGAATCGCTGATTTAGATCTGGAAGAGACCTCAAAAGCCATCCAGTTCAATTATCTAATTTTATAGGCGAGGAAACTAAAGGTCAAAGTGGTTAAATCACTGGTCAGAACCAGAGGCATTGACTTTTTTTTTCTAAATCTGTACTTCATTTGTATGAAGAATTCCCAGTAAGGAAATTCCCTCCAGTACAGGTTGACAATTTATCTCTGACTTATTCACTAAAAGTCTAAGTGCAGTTTTACCCTTTAATAACTTCAGAAGTATAAATGCTAAAGACAAAAAATAACATTAGAAAGGTCATTTGTTTGTAATTTTTATATATTTATAGCTTTCTTATAATTACGGTCATAATTTATATCACTAGCTGATTTTTGAACTTTGCTAAAAAAAAACTTTTTGTCAGCTGCTGCTCAGTGACTGAAAGGATTAAATATGTAATTTTGACTTTAAGAGCATACAAAGAATAAAGCTTGCATGTATATATGAAAACATCCTCCCACAAGAAAAAGTTTAATGGAGATAGATCAGGGGATTGAGGTGGTCTTGCTTGACATCTTGGCATCTTGGCATCTTGACATCTTCTACCATCAAACAGTCTGAGAAAGTGTTATCCAAAAACTGTTGCACACTCAATACATAACAAGGTATCTGATCTTGTAAAAATTTAAATTAAAAATTTATTTTTCAAATTTCACAAAAGCAAACAAATATCCAAAATAAAACTCAACTTTCAAATGATGGATTAAAAAACTTTGTAGCAGTTATATTTCTGAAATTATTAAAACTTAAAACTGCACCAAGATTTTTGCAATACCCTTTAGTAACGTTTCTCTTTCTTTCTTTCTTGCTTTCTTTCTTTCCTTGTTGCTTTCTTTCCTTATTTCTTTCTTCCTTCCTTCCTTCCTTCCTTCCTTCCTTCCTTCCTTCCTTCCTTCCTTCCTTCCTTCCTTCCTTCCTTCCTTCTTCTCTTTCTTTCTTTCCTTTCTTTTTCTAGGACACAGAATTTGAATAAGTTGCCTAAACTCAGTTTCTGAGGAGCAAAGCAGGACCGGACCTGAGATCTCACAGATCCTTGTTTCACATCATAAATATGTGACCTCACATACAATCAAGGGCATTGGTTTAGAGGTTGTGGCTTGGTGCTGATAGAATGTAAACTTGAGAGCCTGGCTGTTTCTTTTTCTACTTTGCAGTCTAGTGCCTGGCAGATAATAGATAGTAAGTAAATGCTTATTGATTGATTAATTGGTGGTATCACATGGATTAAATTCCAGTCAAGGGCATTAGGATAAATCAGAACAGAATATCTGAATTAACAATCAAATTATTATCTACTGTAGCTGTTTCCTCCTGGTTGGAACACATGCAAGGTTGTTACAATTGGGTGCAATGCCGCCTTCGGCCACGAGAGGGAGCTCAGATCCTGTGCCACTTTACCCTTTGGATAACAGTGAGAAATAACATAACAATAACAATAGCAACTAGCTCTCCTATAGCACTTAAAGGTTTACAAAGTGCTTTTATTTCACTTGGTTTTTACAACAACCCAGTGAGACAAGTGCTAATATTACCCTATTTATTTTTGGAGGGGCAATTGGGGTTAAGTGACTTGCCCAAGGTAACCAGGCTAGTAAGTGTTAATTGCCTGAGGCTGGATTTGAACTAAGGTCCTCCTGACTCCAGGGCCAGTGCTCTATTCACTGTACCACCTAGCCACCCTCTACCCTAAGTTTTTAATGAGGAAGCTGAGACTGCCAGAAGTTAAATGGCTTCATCAAAGTCACAGAGCTAGTATAGAGAATGAGGCAGGCTAGTTAACCACCTTTGACTTTTCTTTTTTGGCTAAATGGTGCTTACATATATGTGAACTAGACCTGGTCTAGAAGTTGAAATAATATTTCTACATAACATATCACTCTCAGTCTACTTCCCCTATCTGCACCTAGCCTGGCATGTTGTATCCCCAGAAGGTGGCTGAAACTACTACTCTCCGGGCTCAAATGGCAACCCTACTGGCTAAAAGTTCTAAACAGTTACTCATGAACCTTTTATGCTTTTCATTAGCAATCAGCCTCCAATTGCTTTTAATAAAAAAGAAATTACTAAGAAAGATGGAAAGAACAGTTGGTGAAAAACATTCTGCCCAGAATTCTGAGACACATAGTAAACAACTGGCCAAAGTCTTGAACACAGAAGTTAAATGAGTCATCTGAACTCTGAAAGACCTTTATTGCTGACCCCACCTGTAGGAGTGTTATATCTATAAACCTTAGAACAGTGGTATCAACTCAAATAGAAATGGGACCACTAAAGTCTGTATAAGGATACCTGCCAGCAACATATTGACTTAGAAGACCACATATCAACATTTTCTATGTTCTGCATGTATTTTTGTTTATTTTTTAGATACTTTCCAATTACATTTTAATCTAGTTTTTCTACTCAATCCACAAACAGTGTTTCCACACCTTTGCTTTAAATTACTATGGAGTATGAGTAGTAGTAATTATAGTTATTAACACTATTTGTTCATTCAAAACAATTCCCAGCATGTCCTTGGCAGCTAAACTTCATTAAGATTCTTTAGTTTTTCTCCCTGGAGTCTTAATTTTATAACAAAGTAAATGCAGGTATCAAAATTTATCCAGCTTGAATTTTTGGTTATTTTCTTTTTTAATTTACAAATTATTCAAGACTATTCCAAGAGCAAGCTATCTTGAAAAAATGCCCTGATTCTCTAAAACTATGTATTTAAGGGGTCATACTTCCAACAAAGTGGAGATAAGACTGAACTATAAGATGGTGCCTGTATACTCTCAGCATATAACCCAGGAATGGATGGTATTCAGTCTCTCTCTAATTGTTTGCCATGTAATTGGAAGAGAAAATTGTCTGTCACAAATCACAATATGACGATAAACTACTTCAATTAAACGTAAAGAGGAACCAATTTATGATACCTGCAAGACAGAAAAAATGAAAGAATCACTTCTCTAGCTCTTTTTATTTTGAAGGAACTTTGAAGGACTTTTTTTTTAAAAGAGGGACTTTATGATTCACTAAGCTCTACCTTATTTTCAAGGTATTGTTGCTCCAAAAGTTTTTAAGATGATGTTAATAACTATGTATGATCACATGAAATGTGTCAATTTGATTAATTACTTGGAATATTAGTCCAGTTAACTTTAGAGTTGATTTATTTTTTGTGGCATAATTTTAAATAATATTTTATTTTTTCCCAATTTCATGTAATGACAATTTTAAACATCTGTTTAAAAAAAAATTGAATTCCAAATTTTCTCCCTTACCTCCCCCTTCCCTGAAATGGTAGGCAATTTGATGGAGGTTATACATGTGCAATCATGCAAAACATATTTCCATATTAGTCATGTTTTTAAAGAAGATACAAACAAAACAGATATATTGGTATGTATAGATATGACATATATAATGTGTGTATACTATGTGCATGTGTGTATAGAGTAGAACCTCAGTTTACAAATTTAATTTATTCCGAGATTCTGTTCATCATGAGATTTATTATTTTAAAGTGAATTTTCCCATAGGAAATAATGTAAATTCAGATGATCAGTACCATATTCACAAAAATATTCATATAAAATAATTATTTATAATTTAAGTAAGTTTTTTGTTCCTAATGCACATGAAATACATTAGCAATGATTAGTATACATATAAACTGAAAATAAAGCAAATTAACCTGCACTTTACCTTTGAGAAGAGTCATGGCTAATGTGAGGGAGATAAGAGGGAGGAGGAGGAGGAAGGTTATTGCTTGGAAGGAGAATCTTCTTCCATGAGAACACTGGGGATTTCAAAGTTGGTGTTATTCTCTCTTAAGCTACTTTCACTAAAAGTAAGACTAACACTACTGCCTTCACTTATTTTTTTTTGTTGTTTTATAGAATCATTTTCATGTTTTGACTCACTGATTTATATTTTTTACGTATGCTTCTGACTAAGAATCTAATGACACTTGTTTTTGACATTTTTTCAGAATATCATGAAAATGTGACATCACATTATCATTAAAATATCCATGGTTCTCATTGCTACAGCCTTATTTGGACCCATATCTGATAAACCTTCCTAATCCCACTTGACATGAAGGATTCCTCTGTCCTCTCAACCTCCTCCTCAGATAAGATATGCTCAGCAAGCTCTAGCTGTTGCTCCTCATGCAGATCTATCAGTTTGTCCTTCATCAGCTCCTGGCTCTGTTCCTCCATTGTTACAAATATCGTTTTAGATCAAAGTCACTATCATGTACTTTTACACAAAGTACTACCATGTGTATGCAAACATACATGAACACACTTGTAATGGTACTGTTAAGAGCCAACGATGTTGCCTTCAGTAAGGGTCAATGCCAAATGAGGTCAGTTAGGTTGTATACCAACCTGAGGTTCCTTTGTTTGACATATGAAAGCAAAAAAGAACAACAACAGCAACAAAACATTGCCTTAGTTGAGTGTCATCCCTTTGGGAGTTGTTCAAGTCCAAACATAATGTTTGTACTGTGAATTTTTGTTCATCGTCCAAGACAAATTTTGTGAAAAAATTTTTCCCCATCCAGTGAAGCATGCATAAACCAGGTTATACATAAACTGAGATTCTATTGTATGTATGTGTATATACATATATATATATATATATTCATGCACATGTATATAAGTGTATAGGTGTATGTATATACATGTGCATATATACACATAGATGTGTATATAAATGTATGTGTGTGTTCCAATCTGTTTGAGATCCTTTTCAGTCCTGACATAGCATACTGTCAAGGCATCTCCCTGGGTGGACTGCTCTAAAGATCCCTCTTCATGTTAACAACATTAATGATAGTTCAATTGGTCCAGATAGTCACTGGACCAATTCAGAATTCTCCAAACTCTACTATTCTGTAGCCCACATTTCCCCCCCCATGATATCTATAAGAATCACATAAGAGATTTTATCAAATGATTTGCCAGTATCCAGGAACACCAACTATGTCTATATAACCCTCTTCTCCAATACCCTGTCAGAAAGGGAAATACTAATCTGATATGAAGCTGGGCTGGTTTTTAATTATCACTCCTTTCTTTCCTAAACACTTACAAATTATCCTTTTAATAATAAATCCTCTCTAGAATTTTTCCAGAAGTTGGAAGTAAAGTCTACTGGCTATATTTTGCAGACTTTCCTCCTTTAAAAAAAATTGAGACGTTTACTTGTCATTAGTTCTGTAATGCTTGCTTTGATAGCCATAATTTTTCAAAGATAATTAACCAATAATCATATCTGTAACCAGTAATCATATCTGTAAAGTCTGTAAGTTCATTGGACCTGACTTGAACTCACTGAGGGCAAATAACCCTTATCTTTATTTATCTTTAGTTTCAATTTACTGTCTTTCACTATCCTCCCTTTTAGAGTCTGTAGTTCATTCTCTTTGACAAAAAAAAAAAAGGCAGATGCAAAAAAAAAAAAATTGAGTATTTTCACCTTCACCCAATCCTGGTACATTCTGTGGAGTGCTTAGAACTTGGTCAGACATAGAAGGCACCAAGGTCATCCATTGCATCACAGACCATCTCCAGTCATCTTGATATTTGTCATGCTATTGGACTTCTATGACTCTGGAAGAGAGAATGAGGCTGATGACTTTGTGAAGCTCTACATCACTGAATTCCATTTCACATACAAGTCAAGACATTCCCCATGTTGTCAATGTTTGTTTTTTTTTTAAACAAAGAACAGTGGGGGCAGAGTCAAGATGGCAGAGTAGAAACAGGACTTCTGTGCAGCTCTGGCTCCCACCTTCCCAATTTATGTAAAAGGGGACTCTGAACAAATTTTGGAGCTACAGAACCCACAAAATGACACAAAGAAGCTAAGGACAGCCTGGCAGGCTGGCAGGGAGCAGCCAGCACAGTGCTCTGGGAGTTCACCCCAGCCCCATATGAGCCAGAGGTTTTAGCCCCAGGGTGGGCCTAACCAGCAGCCAGCTGAAGGGACTTCAGAACACCAGCAGCTGTGGCATTTCCAGAATTATCAACACATAGATGCTAAGGACAAAGTGAGAGGTCAGTGCAGTATGGACTTGGGGCCTCACTAGTGGGGAGTGTGTTGACCTCTTCCCCCCAGGGCAAGAAGCTGCTGAGGAGCCACTGTGCAGCCACCATCACTCAGCAGCTTCAGCTCCTGGCCTGCAGACTTTAGGGGGACCAGGTGACAAGTATGAGGGGTAATCACTCTTGCTTTAACCTGCTTGGATCTGGATTGCTGTCTAGGATGGGGGTCCTGGGGTGTGTGACCAGTTTGCCAGAGTTTGTGGAGGATTCAGAAAGGGCACCCAACTAATACCTCCAGCTAAGAAAACCCCAGAGTTTGGGATGGAAGCTCCCCTGTCTGGTGGCAGAGTACTACTGTGGCAAAAAGCCCAAAAGTAAAGTAATTGAGTGGCAACATGTCCAGGCAAAGGAATCAAAACAAACAGAAGATTCCAACATTAGACTCCTATTTTGGGGAAAAAAAGGATCAAATCATGGAACAGGAGGAAGACAGTGAAGTCCTGCATCAAAAGTTTCAAATGAAAATATGAGCTGGTTACAGGCCATAGAGGACCTTAAGGAGCAGATAAGAGAAGTGGAGGAAAAATTGGGAAAAGAAATGAGAATGACACAAGAAAATTATGAAATGAAAGTCAACAGCCTGACTGAGGAAAATAACACCTTAAAAAATAGACTAACTCAAATGGCAAAAGAGACCCAAAAAGGCAATGAAGAGAAGAATGCCTTAAAAAGCCAAATTTGCCAGATGGAAAAAGAATCTCAAAAGCTCACTGAGGAGAATCATTCTTTCAGAATAAGATTGGAGGAAATGAAAGCTAATGACTTTATGAGGAATCAAGATGCTGTTAAACAGATCCAAACAAATGAAAGAATAGAAGGCAATGTGAAATATCTCATGGGAAAAACCACTGATCTGGAAAATAGATCCAGGAGAGATAATTTAAAAATTATTGGACTACCTGAAAGCCATGATCAAAGAAAGAACCTAGAAATCATCCTTCAAGAAATTCTCAAGGAAAACTGCCTTGATGTTTTAGAACCAGAGGGCAAAAAACAGTTTGAAAGAATCCAACAACCACTTCCTAAAAAAGATCCCCAAAAGAAAATTCCTAGGAATATTATAGCCAAATTCCAAAGTTCCCAGGTCAAGGAAAAAATACTGCAAGCAGTCAGGAAGAAATAATTTGAGTATTGTGGAAACACAATCAGAATAACACAAGACCTAGCAGCTTCTACATTAAGGGATCGAAGGGCTTGGCTATGATATTCTGTATGTCAAAGGAGCTAGGACTAAAACCAAGAATAACCTACCCAGAAAAACTGAGTAGAATGCTTCAGAGGAAAGTATGGTCACTTAATGAAATAGAGGAATTCCAAACATTCTTGATGAAAAAACCAGAGCTCAACAGAAAATTTGACTTTCAAATACAAGAAGCAAGAGAAGCATGAGAAGGTAAACAGGAAAAAGAAATCATACAGAACTTATTAAAGTTGAACTATTTACATTCCTACATGGAAAAATGATAATTGCAACTCCTAAGACTTTTCTCAGTGTGAGGATAGTTGAAGGGAACATATATGTATAGGAGAGTGTATGTGTATGTAAATATATATGTGAGTGTGGGCATATGCATATATAGACAGAGGGCACAGGATGAGTTGAATATGAAGGGATGATATCTAAAAAATAAAATTAAGAGGTGAGAAAGGAATTTAGTAGGAGAAGGAGAAAGGGAGAGATAGATTAGAGTAAATTATCTCATATAAAAGAGGCAAGAGAAAACTATTGCAATGGAGGGGATGAGCAGAAAGGTGAAAGGGAATCGAACAACCTTATTCTCATTGAATTTGGCTTAAGGAGGGAATAACATACACACTGAATTATATATCTTACCCTACAGGAAATTAGAGGGGTAGGAGATAAGAGGGAGGATGATAGAAGGAAGGGCAGATTGGGGGAGAAAGTAGTGAGAAGTAAATTTTTTTTTGAGGGCAATTGGGGTTAAGTGACTTACCCAAAGTCACAAGGCTAGTAAGTGTGTTAAGTGTCTGAGACCGTATCCAAACTCAGGTCCTCCCAACTTCAGGTCTGGTGCTCTATTCATGGTGCCACCTAGCCACCCCATGAAGCAAACATTTTTGAAAAGGGATAGAGTCAAAGAAGAAAATAGAATAAGTGGGGGGTGGGATAGGATGGAGGGAAATATAGTTGGTCTTTCACAGTATAACTACTATGGAAATGATTTAGGTAGCTACACATGTACAACCTATATTGAATTGCTTATCTTCCTAGAGGGGGTGTGTTAGGAGGGAAGAAGGGAAAAAATCTGGAACTCAAAAGTTTTAAAAACAAATGTTTAAAAAATTGTTTTTTACATGCAACTGGGAAATAAGATATATAGGTACTAGGGTAAAGAAATCCATCTTGCCCTACTAGAAAGTTAGGGGGATAACAGGGGAGGATATAAGAGAGAACAGATTGTGGGAAGGGGTATTCATCAGGCTTGCTATTTTGGGGTAGGGGTAGGGGAAAGGTGGGGAGAAAAATTGTAACTCAAAATCTTGTGGAAATGAATATTGAAAACTAAAAGTAAATAAATCAATAAAAATATGTTTCTTTGTTAAACTGAGAAGCAGAGTTTTTTTTAAAAAGACGTGTTATCGCTGTGTGGTACAATGAGAAAGTATTAGACTCAGATGATCCAAATTCAAGTTCTTACAAGTCACTTACAAATTATGTGTCTTTGAGAAAGTCATTTAACCTTTCTAAAGTGACATAATAACCTGATTTCTACTATCTGAAGAACAAATAAGATAATTTCTTTTAGAGCACAGAAAGGAATTCCTTTGGAAGTCAAGGTCTGATGCTGATGCTGATTGTACAGTTGCAGAGAATTTAGAGTTTTTTGTACTATTGCAGTGCCCTTAAAATGAAAATCATTGTAACCTCTCAAGGTCTAGATGGATCAAAAATATTACCCTTAGGTCTTTCCTCATTTGGAGAAGTAAATGTTTTTTTTTTTTTTTTGTGGGATGAAGGTGTTTTACTCCTATGATTTCATTGGTGTAGGAAATTCCCAATGTGAAAATGTATCCCCTCTCCCAAATGATATGGATCAGCAATTGATCTATAATTTACAATCTTTGGGAATTGCTAAGGCATAGAGAGGTTAAGTAACTTACCACTGATCACACAAGTAATGTGTTTTAGAGGTAGGACAGGGGTCTAGGTCTTTCAAGAGGCAGCTAGATGACTCAGTGGATAGAGTTCAGGATCTGGTATCAGAAAGATCTGAGTTTAAATATAACTTCAGATACTTACTAGCTGTATGACTCTGGACAAGTCACTTAACTTCTGTCTTGATGTCCTAATGTATAAAATGGGGATAATAATAGCATCTACCTACCAGGCTTGTTATAAAGGTAAAATGAGATAATATTTGTAAAGTACTTAGTACAGGACTTGGCATATAGTAGGTGCTCAATAAATGCTTATTTCTGTCTTATTAATGCTATGCTACTCTGTCTCTCTTGCTAAGTAATGGGAAATAAGCAATTTATACTAATGCTCTCCCTCAATTCCCTTTTGCTAGAAGAAGGAAGCACAGAAGTTGCAACCAGCCTGGATCTTAATTACTATGTTTGTGAGTTCTTGCCTTCCCTTTGAAACATAAACATGGGGTGGTATTTGTCAGGTTGGTAGCATGATTTCATTGTCAACCCACGAGGCATGATGATTCATTATCATTATTCACATTTATAGCAAGTCATCTCTCTCTATTAAGGACAGCAAAAGATACCTCAGCAGAGGTGGGGGAGGAAGCCCAAAACTCAAAGACATGAAACAATCAGAAGAGTCAAATGAATGCTTCTTCACAGGCTCTGTATGCTTAGGAAGCAGGTATGGGGAAGAATAAGACCATCTAATCACAGGCAGATCCCTTAATGAGAGAGACAGACAAGGGTCCCATTTCCAGCCTTACTCAATTGTCTCTGAATCTCAGCTCCCCTTGGAGATCCTTCCTCACTTTTGAATTTATATATCTACCAGATTCAGATACAGATCACCCCTCCTATCCAATTAGTTTTCAGGTCTTCTGGGGAAAATGAAAGCTTGCAAACAGCAGTTAATATGCAGGCTAGTTGTAGTTTTTGTATTTCCTTCTTCTAACCAGGGGGAGAATTGGAGTTCAGGAAGTGGAGTCTATGTCCCTGATATATCTCACATCCATCTCTTTTCTGATCACACAGTCACAACCCCTACCTAGTTCAGGCCCTTATCACCTATTGCCCGGACTGTGGCCATGGCCTTCAAACTGGTCTCTCTGCTTCTGGTCTTTCTCCACCGCATTACTCTTAGATTATGTGATAATGAATTCACCTGCTCGAAAAATCGCCAGCAGCTCCCTACTGCCCCTTAAAATAAAGTACAAACTCATGTATTGGGCATTTAAAGTCCTTCACAATCTATTTCTAGCCTATCTTATCAGAAATATTTAATAACAGCTAGAGATAATAGTTGGCAGCTAGGTGGGGAAGTGGATAGAGCACCAGGCCTGAAGACATGAAAACTCATCTTCCTGAATTCAAATCAAGCTTCAGACACTTACTAGCTCTGTGACCCTGGCCAAGTCACTTCACCCTGTTTGCCTCAGTTTCCTCATCTGTCAAATGAGCTGGAGAAGAAAATGGCAAACCACTCCAGTATCTCTGCCAAGAAAATTCCAAAAAGGAGTCAAGAAGAGTAAGACACAACTGAAAATAATAATAATAATAATTAACATTTATATATAATGCTTGCCATATTCCAGGTGCTGTGCTAAGTACTTTATAATTATTATTCTCATTTGATTCTCACAACAGCCCTGCTGGGGGGAGGGGGCAGGCCATGCTTTAATATACTCATCTTATAGAAGAGAAAACTGAGGTAGATGGAGATGAAATAATTTGCCCAGGATCAGCCAGGAAGTGTCTGAGGCCAGATATGAACTGAAGTCTTCTTGACTCCAGGCCTGAGGCTTTTAGCATCTCAGTAACTGTGCAGCGCAGCTACCCCACATTTACTCTACACTATTGTCAAACAGACTTATTTTGCCATTCCCTTCCTATCAGACCACATTGGTGTCTTTGCACAAGCTGTGCCCCCTCCATGCCTGGAATACTGCCCTTTATTCCACCTCTTAGAATTCCTAGCTCTATTCAAGGCTACCTCCTTCAGGAAACTTTCCTGTTCCCCTGAATTGCTGGCATTTCCCCATCAGCCACCCCCTCTCCTCAACTCAATTACACAAATTTATTTTGTAATGTGTTTACATATTAGTACAGTGCTTGGAACATGGTAGGCACCTACTAACTACTTGCTAAATTAACTAATTCATTCCTTTATGTTCAGTTGTCTTTGTACTTATCATTTCTTCCCAGTAGAATGGACACTCCTTGAGCCAGAGACTGTTCTCTGTTCGACTTTTCTATTACTGGCATGTAGCACAGTGACTTATAGTTACCAAATAAATGTGTGCTGAATTGAATGTTCCCATGAATCTTAAGTAGATTGCATCAATAAATTCTAAATACGTATTCTTTTCCTCTCCTCTCCCACTACTTCTATCCTACTTGCCTCACTCCTGGATTATTAGTAGCTCAAGTACTGGTTTTGGAGTCAGGGAAATCTAGATTCAAGTAGCATCTCAGTAACTGTGTGACCCTGGATGGACAAGTCACACGCTCATCTGAGCCCATAAAATGTGCACAATAAGATCTGTAATGTCTTTGTTGTTCAATTGTTTCAGTCATTTCCAATGCTTTGTGATCCCATTTGGGGTTTTCTTGGGAAAGATACTGGAATGGCTTGTCTTTTCCTTCTCTAGCTCATTTTACACTCAGGAATGGAGACAAAGAGGATTAAATTAATTGTTCAGGGTCACATAGCTAGTAAGTATCTAAAGCTAGATTTATACTCAAGAAGATGAGTCTTCTTTATTCCAAGGCCAATGCTCTGTCCACTGTGCCACCTAGCTGCCCATGTAGCGTCTACCTCACTTAAATCAAAAAATGCAAGCCCCAAATTGCAAATAATAACAACAACAACAATAATAAAAGAAATGAAAACAACACCAATTACAAGAAAAGGATAAGTAAAAGAATCTATCACAATATAGTTTTTTTTTTTCTTTTTGGAGGGCAATTGGGGTTAAGTAACTTGCCCAAGGTCACACGGCTAGGTTTTTGTTTGTGTGTGCGTTAAGTGTCTGAGGCCGGATCCGAACTCAGGTCCTTCTGACTCCAGGGCCGACACTCTACTCACTGTGCCACCTAGCCACCCCCACAATATAGTTTTTAAAGAAAAAAATAATGAATTCACTAGCCCATTACTACTGGCACTTCCATCTTTTCTAATACCTCCCACCACACTTCTGGCCAGGGGAGCCCTTCTGTCACAACATTTTTAGTCAACAACTTTTTTTTTCTTTTTTGAATGGGGAAAAGCAGGGCAGTTGGAGTTAAGTGACTTGTCCAAGGTCACATGGCTAGAAAGTGTTAAGGGTCAGAGGCCAGATTTGAACTCAAGTCCTCCTGACTCTAGGGCCTATGCTCTATTAACTATACCATCTAGCCACCCCCTAGTCAACAACTTTTAGAGTAAACTCCTTGCACCTATGTGTCATGAGAGCACAGAATAAGCTAGTGTTTTCTTAAAAGGTAATAAATCTGTCCTATAGACTTAATTGGTCTACTAACAGTGTTCAAGCCATTAATATAGTTGTCTGGTCACCTGAGTACATGTGCTGCAAGGTGAGGAGGCAGAGTCTTCAGGTTTTGCACAGATATCTCACCCATAAGCCTCCCTGGCAGGTGTGGAGACAGACAAGCTGTGCTCAGGTGAGTCAGTGCTGTGTCTTTGCTAAATGTCCTTTCCCACATTATTGTTAGGAAGATTTATATTGTTAAATGTTGGATGGCCACAAGTACTTCCTTTCAGTCCAATTCTGAACCTGAACCATTGGATAGACCTGCTCTAGAAGACTATGCTATAAAATTTATTCTTAAAAATGGAGAGAGAAAATACTTATCCCCCACATCTAAGATATTGCCAAGGCTTGTCCATCTCACTTTCACAACATCTCCTGGACATGCCCTCTTCTCTCCTTTGACATTGCCACCACTCTAATGCAAGCTTTCATCACCTCATGTCTGAACTATTGCAATCGCCTGCTAATGGGTCTGCCTACCTCAAGTCTTTCCCCACTCCAATCCATTCTCCATTCAGCTATTAAAATGATTTTCCTAAAATGCAAGTCTGATTGTGTCATCTCCCCCACCCCAACTCAATAAACCCAAGTGGCTTCCTATTACCCTAGGAACAAAGGCAAAATGTTTAAAATGCAAGACATTCAAAGCCCTTCAAACCTAGCCCCTTCCTATCCTTCCAGTCTTCTTACACCTCACTGCTGGCCATGAACTCTTCAATCCAGTGACACTGGACTCCTCAATGACACTCCATCTCTCTCCCAGACATCATCTCTGACTGTCCCTCTTCCCTGGAATGTTTTCCTCCCTCCATTCTGACTACTGACCTCCCTGGCTTCCTTTAAGTCACCACTAAAATCCCCCCTCCCAGTAAGCATTCCCCAACCCCACTTAATTCCAATGCTTTCCCTCTGTTAATTATTTCCTGTTTTTTCCTGTACATAGCTTACTTTGTATATATTAGTTTGCTCCCCATTAGATTGCAAACTCCTTGAGGGCAGAGAACGGTGGAAGTTGTTGTTCATCCTTCCTTTTGGAAGAGGACTAATGACATCACAGGTGAGCATGAATTGGATTTAAGTGAGGCTGAGTTGTGCAAAGTCGTCAGTTTCACTCTCTTCTCCAGAGTCAGTAGAGTCCAATGGCAAGATAGAAGGCAAAATAACTAGAAATGGCCATAGACTAGCATGTTACAACACGTAACACACACACAAAATCTCAAACTATACATGACCAAAATGTAAAAGGTAACATACACACATAGATAAAAAAATTAAAAGAGACTGAGATTACATATCTTTCACAACTACAGTAAGGGGATATTTCTTAGCAAAAAAAATGTGAGGGGTAGATATCATAACATGTAAAATAATTTTAATGACAACTTCAAAGTGCTTACTTGAATAAAGTAGATGGAAATGGAATTACAAATGAAATGATAGAGTGGGAAAATCCTTGTGTCAAATATCACTGATAAAAGTTATTTAGGGGCAGCTAGGTGGCACAGTGAATAGAGCGCCGGCCCTGGAGTCAGAAGGACCTGAGTTCGGAGCCAGCCTCTGACACTTAATCCACACAAACAAAAACCTAGCCGTGTAACCTTGGGCAAGTTACTTAACCCCAATTGCCCTAAAGGGGCGACTAGGTGGCGCAGTGAGTAAGAGCGCAGGCCTCGGAGTTTGGATGACCCGAGATCAGATCCGGCCTCAGAAAATGAGCACCCACGCATAAATAATGACTAGCCATGTAACCTTGAGCAAGTTACTTAACCCCAATTGCTTTAAAAAAAAAAAGTTATTTAAAATATTTCTTCATAACCATACTGGTTCTTTCCAGAGGCATCATTGATGATTACTAGGGTGGTGCCATGACTTGCAAGATGTTGGAGGGGTCTCATCACTTTAAATTCTTATCAGTTTATTAACACCTCATTTGGAAACAGGTATGAAATTGTACTCCATGTAGCAAGAAGTTAAGAGGAAACAGGACATCAAATGAGTATTTTTATAGGATAAAAAGAGATCAGTCAAGAACATGGACTGCTACTCAGAGGGAAGGCCTGGATAAACCAACATGAACAATGAGGAGATGATGGTTATAAGCAGTCGGGAGGTTGTGTGAAGGTTATAACCACTCAATTACTTCAAAAGAAGAGGAAGTAGGAGGGCAATGAAGACACACTTTGTTTACTACACAATTTTGTCTAAGGATGGCCCTATTTGTAACAAATCAATAATGATAAATTTGATAATTGTCTTCTCTGTAAAGAAAAATGTATATTCTCTAGGCATAGGAAAGAAGATAAAATCTCATCTTTTTCAAGACTTCCTCTTGCCATGGGGTTTATAATGGGGTTAAGGGTTTGTAATTTATTATTAAGGGCAGCATAGTATAGTCAAGTAAGCATGGGGAACCTTTGATCTCAAGGCCAGATGTGGCTTTCTAGGTCCTGAGGTGTATCCTTTGGACTGAGTTCAAGTTTTAGGAAACAAATCCTTTCATTAAAGGGATTAGTTTTATGAGGTTTGGATTCAGTCAAAGGATCACACTTGAGAACCTAGAGGGCCACCTGTGACCTCGAGGTCACAGGTTCTCCACCCCAGTAGTGGATAGAGAATTGGCCAAGAAGTTAGGAAGTCTTATACAAGTATCACCTATGACACATAAGAGGGTATATCACTCTGAGCAAGTCACCTAGCCTCTCAGTGTACAAAGTGACTCCAGGGAAGCATTGGCAGATAAAGGCTTTTTCCTCCTGAAGAAATCACAAGTATAATAGAAATTTTTTAAAATTCTACTATGAAAGCCTTATTGCATCAGATGAAGGCCCTAAGCAGTCAGGAAGAACATCTGAAAGACAGATGTGCACGAAGACAAAGGGAGTAAAGAGTACTTAAGGCAAATATCATCTCAGAAAATATATGGAAGGCCAGCCTTGACTTAGTTACTACACCTTTGGAGTGACTCTTTGTACCAAAAAGAATGTTTCTGCCACTCCTTGTTTCCCACAAACATGCTCAGGGCTCTCCATCCATTAAAAATGGTTTTCCCACTTAACCCCACTATTCTTTTGAGTGACTGTATCATATATATCTCCCCTCTCCTTCACAGACAAACTAGAAAAAGTCACAGAATCTCTGTGTCAATTTTTTCACCTCTTCTTTCTTCAATCCTTGGCAATTCAGTTTCTGTCACCATGGCTCTATGAAAACTTCTTTCCCAAAATTGCTGAATCTGATGGTCTTTTCCTCAGGCACTCTTTTTTCCCTCCCTACAGTTTTTAACAATGTCTCCTCTCAGATATTCTCTCCTTGCTATGGAGGAGAAACTTTGCTTTCTCCTAGTTCTCTTCCTATATATCTGACAGCTTCTATTTGAGATCTCTGGTTGGATTGTCCCCAATTCCCTGGCCTCTCACATTGCATGTTCCCCTTGACTCTTTTTCACTTCTTTCATTCTCTAAGGGATTTCATCAACTTTCAGTGGTTTGATGACTGTTTCTATATAGGAGATCTTATCTTTCCTCTGAGAGATGACATGTCAGAGTGGAGATAGAGTTGTTCTGGGTTTGAGGAAGACCTGATTTTGAGTCCTGCCTTAATGGCTGTGTTATCCTGGGCAAGTCACTCAATATCTCAATGCTCTAGGCAACTCTCTAAGACTATAAGTTGCAGAGGAGGTGCTGACATGCATTAGTAGAGGGAGTTTTCTCAACTAAGAATTCTCTATACCAATAAAATCACTGGTCCAGTCCTACATCGGCATCTAAGTGGTACAGTGGATAGAGTACTGAGCCTGGAATCAGGAAGACTCATCCATCTTCCTATGTTCAAATCTTGCTTTAGACACTTGAAAGTTGTGAGACTGTGGGCAAGTCATTTAACCCTAGTTGCCTCAGTTTCTTCATCTATAAAATGAGCTGGAGAAGGAAATGGCAAACCACTGCAGCATCTTTGCCAAGAAAATCTTAAATAGGCTCACAAAGAGTTGGACACGACTGAAATGAGTGAACAACAAAAAGTCCCTATCTGTTCCCTGAACTCCAATCCCACATCATCAGTTGCTGGTTGGATTGTATCATGTGGGTGTCCTGTACCAATTCCAAATTCCACATCTCCAAAATAGAACTCATTATCTCCTTCCTTGTACTTATCCCTTAACCAAATGTCTTTATTTAGTTGGGGGCACAATTCTTCTTTACAGTCAGAGTAATCATCACTCTTCACTCTTCTCCATCTAGATAAAAGTTTATTAAGAATTTACCATGTGTCAGACTCTGAACTGAATACTGGGAATATAAAAACAATCAGAAGATAAAACCATTGGGGTGAAGTCATTGCCAGTATGAGAAGTCAGCTGCAGTGGAAGACGAGAATTAATCAGGGGATGCATGGGCTGAGCTGGGTTTGGAGTGTTCAGATCTGTTTTGGAAAATATAGTTGCTATAGATATAACTGTGGATAAGGGGTAATGAATCAGTCTAGCGTTGCAGTCTCAGCTTTGCTACTACCTAGTAAGATATCTTTGAACAAGTTACTTAAACTCTCTGAGGTCATCTGTTTTCTTAGATGTCCAATGAGCTGGTTGTACCAGATGATTTCTAAAGTCCTTTCCAGTGCTAACATTCTTTGCTTAAATATAGTCTAGCTATCCCCTCTGTCTTTCCCTGTCTCTGTGTCTCTCTCTGTCTCTGTCTGTCTGTCTCGGTCTCTGTCTCTCTGTCTCTGTCTATCTCTCTGAATCTTTCTCTGTCTCTCTGTCTCTGTCTGTCTGTCTCTCTCTTTGTCTCTGTCTGTCTGTCCCTCTATTTCTCTCTGTGTTAAGGTGCATGAATATTTTCATTGATTGGGTTTTAAGATTGCAAATTCCATCCTACAGAAAAATCTGTACTGCCCTGTGGGTTCATTAATATTTCAGATATAAGTTCTATTGATTCCCTCTCCTACCACAGAATCCAACTAACTCTTACTTCTTAAATGTAATACCAAAAAATTCCAACTGTATGTTAATAGACCATGTGGACTGAAAACTGAAACAATGTTAGAGTTACAGAAGCACTAACATTGAAAAGCTCTTATGATGAAGATAATTTTTCCAATTTTCTTTGTACATGACACAATACTGCAGATTACTAGTTAAGCTTCGAAATATCAGATTTATTATTCTGCTCAGGAAGAGTCAGTAACAATGCTGAAAGAACCTGAACCTGTGTTCCTTGCCTTCTTTTAGATTTAGTAATCTTCCAAAGTGAATGACTGTCTTTTATTTTTTAATAAAATGAGTAACTTGCTCTAAATGAACTGTGAAAATTTTAATAATTTCTCTCTTCCTTGATCACTGAGGTAATTTGTCAAATAACTGGTAAATTTCTTGAACTTATTGTTGTTTATTATATGTAATAATAATAATTGTAATGGTTCTTATGTTGGGAGTGGAGGGGCTTTGATCAGCCTGTGGGGGACGGAGAAGAGAGAGAGAGAGAGAGAGAGAGAGAGAGAAAGAAAGAAAAGACAGACAGACATAGATAATAGACAGAAAGACATACGACATACACTGGGGAGCTGGAAGAGTTAGCCTGAATTATGACATGAGTTATTTCAATTTGTGGATGACCCCACTTGATCAACAAGGAAGTATACTTCTACCAGGTCAGTATTACAAAGAGATAAAGGGGGGAGGAACTGGGAAGGACATATCTATATCTATCTATCTATCTATCTATCTATCTATCTATCTATCTATCTATCTATCTATCATCTCTATCTCTATCTCTATCTCTACATCGATAACAGTTTTATTTTTTGTAGTGGCAAGAAATTGGAAATTGAGGGGATGACTATCAATTGGGGAATGACCAAACAGTTGTGGTATATGATTGTGATGGAATATTACTGTGATATAGGAAATAAAGAACAGGCTGATTTTAGAAGAACCTGGAAAGACATATCAACTAAAGAGGGTGAATTGAGCAGAACCAGTAGAACATTGTCCACAGTAATAATAATACTGTATGATGATAAACTGTGAATCACTTAGCTATTCTCAGCAATACAATGATATAAGACAATTCCAAAGGATTCGTGATGAAAAATGTTGTCCATCTCCAGAGAAAGAACTGATGAAGTCTGAATGCAGATTGAATCATACTATTTTTCACTTTCTGTATTTTTTCATGTTTTATTTTTACTTTGGGTCTTTGTTTTCTTTTACAACATGACTGATATTATAATAGGTTTTATAGGATTTAACATGTATAGCCTATATCAATTGTTTGCCATCTCAGGGAAGAGGAGGCAAGGGAGGGAGAGAGAAAATTTGGAACTCAAAAATGTTTTTAAATGAATGTAAAAATTGTCTTTACATGTACCTGGGGAAAAATTTATTTCAAAAAACAGGAAAGTATATTTCTCATCCTGGTTTCCTTAGCTCAAACTTCACATTCTTGACCTCTAATTCCTTATGGCAATGGGTACATGGACATGTACAGGAAATATAAATCATTTTCATACCATTCTAAACAAAACATAGTTAGGAAGGTTAATCTGTTGCTATAATATCTAAAGTTAGAATTTTATTTTATTCATATACCAAAGTTGTGCATATTATATTTTTTCTGTTCTTTCCTATCATCTCTGCCATGACTTGTATCTACACATGAGATTATTTAATAGTAATAAAGTTCAATTGATGAAGTATGGCTGAATAAGATGTGGGATATTATTTTTCTGTAAGAAATAAGGAAAAAGATGATTTCAAAATGACATGGACAGATGATATAACCTGACTCAAAATGAAGAAAGCAGAACCAGAAAGACAATTTATACTATAATATTGATATTACAAAAATGAACAAATTTAGGACTTTTACAAACTAATGAAGCAAAAAATGATCTGAAATAGGAGAGCAACTTATACAATAGTAACAATACTGTCCAGACAAATTACTTTGAAAGTTGTAAGAACTAAGATCAATATGATAAGAATTCATGATTCCAGAGGAATGATGATGAAGTATGCCATCTGTAATAGAAACATGATGATTTAGGGTACAGAATGAAATATAATATTTTTGTATGCAGTCATTTGGGAATTTGTTTTGCTTGACTATGTTTACTTGTTAAAGCAATTGTGTTTACTATATTTTTCTCCCCTAATAGTGGTGGGGAATGGAAGGGAGAAAAAAAAATTTCTGTTAATTAAAAAATAGGTGGGTGAGGGAAAGGCTACAGATGCATGTACTTTCACACAAGGTTACTCTATTTTTAGTTTCACCTAAATGTTCCACTTTGTTATAAGAAACCTCTAAGGAAGTGGGAATATGAATAAAAAGTAAAAACAAAACATCAACAAAACTTTTAAAATAATAATAGAGGCTCATACTTCTATAAGAGCTTTACAAAGTATCTTCCTCATGATAAACCTGTGAGATAGGTTTTTGCAAATATCATTTCTCTCTGTTCTCCTTTAGAGATGAAGAAACTGAGACCCAGAGAAGTTGAACCAGTCGCTTACAGTCACACAACTATTAAATGGTGGAGTGGGGATTCAAACCTCATTCCATTGCTCCCAATGGAGCTAATTGACAATGGGTGGCAATGAAAATCATCATGACTGCATAGCATGCACACTCACACTTTCCAGGTTATGCACTTGGATTTTAGGAAACTCTGGTTCTCCAGGTTACAAACCTGACAGCATTACTAATAAATCTTCATGCTCTCTCAGATAATATTTTACATACTCTGATTCACAAGGTTGGGGGGCGGGGCAGAGGCAGGCCCAATGAATAGATAAGATGATATACATGCAAAATATAATATAGGTCCTATGTAAGTGAAAAATACAGAGAGTTCTAAAAATCTTAACACGATTTTAAGGTATTAACGCTTAATTTTAAAATTTGGTAGTTTCAAGATATTAAAGTTTAAAGCTACACTAAGATTCTTGGGATACCCTACATAACTTTTCCAAACTAGATTTGAAGTAGAAAAGCCTAAATCAGTGAAGTAATTTACTCATGCTCCTGTCATTAAAGTGGTACAAAATTCCATTTTAAAGCACAGAGTATCTTTTTTTTTTTTTTTAGTATTTTGGAGGGCAATTGGGGTTAAGTAACTTGCCCAAGGTCACACAGCTAGGTTTTTGTTTGTGTGTGCGTTAAGTGTCTGAGGCCGGATCCGAACTCAGGTCCTTCTGACTCCAGGGCCAACACTCTACTCACTGTGCCACCTAGCCACCCCCGACAGAGTATCTTCAAGAATGACCTTAAAAATCTTTCCATGACCAGGAGCAGAGTCCATGGCAACTATAACTGCACCAATCACTGGAAGAATGCCTTCTTCTACCTCATCTCATTCATTAACCATAAGATAATATTCACTTTAAACAGAGTTTTCTCTATCGTATACATTCAAATTATTATTAGAAAATAAAAGTGACTCAGACAGTCCTATAACTGACTCATTATCAGTGAATGTCTCCAACTCTTCATTCCCAGTCTCTGTGAACCCAAACTCATATCCCTAGATTAGAACTATGTAAGGGGTGGCAGATAATTAGCTTGATACTTACCACAGAAGGGACCAGCCTTTCACAATAACAGAATAGGAAGTAAGGATTTGAGAAACTGTAGGAAAAGCCTGCCCTGAAGTATCTCCCATGGATCATTGACCTTCTCAAAAATCTTCAATGGGTTCTCATGGCCTACTGAATAACATCCAAATTCCTTGGCCTTTTTGTTTGAGGCCTTGGAAATTCTGGCACTGTCCTTGCCTTCAAGTCTTATTCCCCACTCCTCTATACAAGACCTTGACCCCCAATCAAAACTCTACCTAGAATATTAGAATGACAGTCTCTCCATTGAAAGGGACCTTAGAGATCATTTATTCCAAACCATATTCAGAAGAAGTCCCCTCCCCAATCCTCAACCCCTAGCCCTTAAGACACTGATGGGAACCTCTCTTCTTCCCAAGGTTTACTATTCTTATTTGGGATACCTTTAGTAGTTATGAAGGTTTCCTTATATCAGTCTGGAACTATTACCGCTGTAGTTTCCATTGAGTTCTAGTTCTTCTTTCTAAATATATCAAAATGTATATAATCCTTTTGCACATGATAGGTCTTCAAATACTTGAAGACAAATATCATGTCTCTACCAAGTGTTGTTTTCTCTGACTTAAAGCATATCCTTGTATGGTGTGGTACCGAGATGGTTACTTCCTTCTGGAAGAACTCCAATTTTTCAATATGCTTCCTACAATATGGAATCCAGAACTGAACATAACAGCTTATATATTGCCTGTCCAGGACACAGTGCAGAATGACTGTAACCTTCTTTATTCTAGATGCTATGATAGTTTTCATTCAGTTTAAAATTGAAACAAGTTCTTTTTTAGCTGCGATCTCACACTGTTTACATCCCACTAATCTTGTGCAGGGTAACTAGGTAGTATTTTACTAATTGTTTAATTATCTTCTATTTCAAATCCAAGTTAAACATGTAGTTTATAAACTGCACAGTCTGTAGGAATTGATTAGTTCTGTCCTGTTTGTCTTCTATTATCTTGAGTAATTTTGTCTTTATTTTCCATGATCACTTTTCCATCCACACTGAGCAGTGGTCATATGTCTGCTTTGATTTTCTTGCTCTCAGTATAGTTTAAGGTGTGGTTTTTGTTTAAATTTTTTGGCATCTTTCATTACCCTCCAAGTTCCTTCTGGGCTTGGCTGTATACTGGTTATAGAATTTCCTTATCATCTCTGTTCTCCTAGGATCCTAGAGCTCCAGGCTTATTTTGTTTTAGACCTTGGGCTTTCCTTTCTCTGAATTCAAACAGGCTATGATAAAAAAAAGGCTTTTTTATTATCTTGTGAATTGCTGGTCTGTTTAATTTTGTTTGTGAAACAAACTCCATTTCAGTTCCCAAAGTGCAATTAAACATTGAGGTGGATGGTCAATTCCTAACAAGAAATTTAAACTTTGGTATTTAGTTAATCCTTATTGTGCCAAATCCAAAATTCATTTCCTCACCTCCTCTATCTTATGAGGAATGATATGATCAAGCAACTCAAAAATTTCCCAGTCATTTTTTGCACAAATCTTAGGGATATCTTTTGTACACACATCATCCATATTTCATTTAAAAAGCAAGAGAAGAAAAAATTAGCAAAATTAACCAATATCTTGGCAAGGTGGACATTATATGAAATGCTCAGCATCCATGGTCCTGCACAATTGCCAAGAAGAGAAACAAATGCTTTCTCCTATTTCTTCTTTGAAGCTAAAGTTACATTACAATTTCACAACATGTGGTTTTGATTTTTGATTATTGGTTGTTGTCTTTCCATTTACATTTAGAATCCTCACTAAGGACCCTGTGACTTAACTTTTACTTGAAGCAGGAAAAAAGTAGAACACTCTATGGCCTGGATTTGACTTGAAGAGGTTATGCTAGCTCTAGAAACTGGAATAGCTCAGCAAGGAAGATGGAGTGGCAGCAGTAGCTACAGCAAGTGGAGGAAGCTTTGCAGGAGCACTCACCCCAGAACAAACATGGCAGGAGGCTTCATTTTCTTCACTAGCTGCTCAGTTTATGGGGCAAATCTAGCAGGGAGTTACTGAACAATACCACTTTCAAGGAATTTCTGTAAGCATGGTAAATTTGATCCACCCTCTGCTTCTGTTTCTGTTCTATTGCCATCCCAAAATGTTTGGAATTGTTTGCTCCTAAGGGCTTTGCTGATCTTTTAAACTTCCCTTCTCTTGATAATGGAGGTCACATTTTTGGTTTAGTTTTTTGTTTTCTCCTTATGAAGGCTTGGAATCCTTCTATTTTGCTGAATGACCATTTTTTTTCTCTTGATGTGTATTATGCTTAATTTTTCCAGGTAAGTGATTCCTAGTTATAGTCCTGGCTCCTTTGCCCTTCAGAATGTCATAGAATATCTCCTATCCCTTAATGTTGCAGCTGCCAGGAACTGTGTGATCCTGGTTGTGACTCCCTGATACTTGAATTGTTTCTTTATGGTCATTTGTGGTCATTTTTCCTTTGCCTGATAGTTCTGGAATTTGGCTATAATGTTCCTTACAGTCCTAATCTCTTTCCTGAGGTGATTGGTGGATTTTTCAATGCCCATTTTGCCCTCTGGTTCCAGGTCATCAGGGCAGTTTTCCTTGATAATTTCTTGAAATATGCTGTCCAGGTCTTCCTTTTAATATTGGCTTTCAGGTAGTTCAATAATTTTGATATTGTCTCTCCTGGATCTATTTTCCAGGTCAGTTGTTTTTCCCATGAGATATTTTACATTTTCTTCCATTTTTTTTCATTTTTTGGAATTTATTTGATTGATTCATGATGTCTTATATAGTCTTTAGTTTCCACTTGCTCGATTCTAACTTTTAAGATGGTGGGTAGGGGAAAAACGGGGGGAAAAATTGTAACTCAAAATCTGATGGAAATGAATGATGTAAAAGAGAAGTTAATAAAGCATTTGTTTAATAAAAAAAAAAAGATCTTGTTTTCCTTATTGAGATTTTGTATTTTCTTTTTTATTTTGGCCAATAACTCTTTAAGGAGTTGTTTTCTTCAGTCAATTTTTGTATTTCCTTTTCCATTTGGCCAATTCTACTTTTTAAAGTAGTTTTCCAGGTTGTTGACTCTTTTTTTTTTTTTTTTGCAATTCTCTTGCATCACTTTCATTTCTTTTCCAAATTTTTTCTTCTATCTCTTATATGATTTTAAAGCTCCTTTTTGAGCTCCTCCATGAGATCTTTTCTGGGCTGGATGGTACTTCCTGATTTTATTTGGGGTTTTGCCTTTGTTGTCCTCTTCTGAGTTTTTGTCTTTGTCTTCCCTATCACCATAAAACCTTTCTTTGATCAGATTTCTTTTTTTTTCCTATTTTCTGCTCATCTCCTCCCCTCCCCCCACCTTTTTGGCCTTTTTCCTTTCATTTAGACTTGAGCTCTACTCCCAGGGTAGAAGGGGTATTGTCTCTGGCTGTTTACCTGGTACTGCACTGGTGCTGCCCTGATGCCCATGAGGAACCCTTGTTTCTGGTGCTGTGTTCTGGGGGGTGGAGTTTTTGAGGTTTGGGGTTTAGGGGTACTCAGGATCCCAACATATTGACATGCTGGGTCCTGACAAATGAATTTGACTCAAGCCTTCTCTCTCCCAAAGAAAGCAAAGTTTATTAAAGATTTTTCATATTGGATAGACTCTTAAGGAGCCTAAGCATTTGTGATGCTTGTATTGACAAACAGGCTAGAATGAATCTCACCTTGATGAGCTAGATTAAATCTGAGTGCCTTCATCAAGGCAAGATGGATCTTATACACAAAGAGACTGTGGGAGGGATCTAGGCGTGGTCTAGTCTGGGGTGACTAGAGGAGGGGTTTAGGGAGAGTCTTGGGGAGGAGTCTAAAGAGGGTCTTGATGGGACTGGGGTGACTAGAGGTCAGATTGCCAGGAACCAAGAGAATGGAATTTTGATGGGAGTAAGGGTGGGAAGCAGCCAGAGGCAATCTAGAGGTAACAGACAATGGAGGGCTAGGCTAGGTTAAGGGTAATAGAAATTCAAGCATATTGATAATGGAAGACTTTTGGCCTCTGGGGAATGCCAGATCAAGTGGGAAGATTCAAGGGGATTCCCAGAGCCTATCTAGGTTTGAGGTTGTTTGGTGCTGCTGGAGGCCTCTGGGGTACAACAGCTGGTGCTGCTGAGCTGGGGTCCTAGTGGTGGTGTCTGCATATGCTGAGGCCTGGTGAGGGTGTTTCTGCATTTACCATTGGCTAGACTGAAGCACTTGGAGGCCTGGCCACTGAAGGTTTCTTGTTTGCCCACACCTCCTTCTGGGCCTGTGCTGGCTGGTGGTTGCCTGTTTGCTTGGGGCTATGCTAAAGCACATGGTGGTTCTCAGACCTGTTGTTTGCTGGTTCCCTTGGCTATGAGACAGCATGAGGGTGGTCTTGGTATTGGCATTTGCCTGTTCCACTACACTGGGGCTCATGATCTCATGCTGGTTTGCAGAGGTGGGGCTTGCTCCTGGCTTGCTTGGACACTTCCTACTCTGGACTGCACTCCCTTTTCACTTGAGATGGACCTTTTTTGCTGATCCTCCAGGTTTTTTGGGCTAAAATATTGTTTCATCCCATCTTTTTGTTGGTTCTGCTTTTTCAGGATTTGTTTGGGGGCTTTATTTTATGATTGTTTAGAGGTGAGTATGGGACAGTTGTAGCAGTTTACTGCTTACTCCACCATCTTGGCTCCCAGAAATGGTCCCTTCTGACTGTTTTGTACTTTAACAATAGTTTTTTTTTCTAGATAAGTATATATAATTTTAGTTGTGTTCCTGGTATGTCTTTGCTACAGAAGTGTGGAAAGAGGAAAGCCAGTAACTATTTGAATACATAGAAATATTTTTTAAATTGTTTATAAATTAATTATCATTCAGTCATATCTGACTCTTTATAACCCCATTTGGGGTTTTATTGCCAAAGATACTGGAGCAGTTTGCCATTTCTTTCTCTAGCTCATTGTACAGATGAGGAAACAGTGACAAACAGCATCACACAGCTAGTTAGTGTCTGAGGCCAGATTTGAACTTAGGAAGATGAGTCTTCCTGACTCCAGGCCCAGCACCCTATCCACTGTGCCACCCAGAGACCCCCTAATTAAATTAAATTAACAGACAACCCCAACTTAATTAATCTATTTCTGTTCCTCCTACCTCTATCTGAATTCTTTTTAAGAAGGTAAAACTAAAACCTTGTAACAAATACATAGCATTTATCAAAACAAATTCTAGCATGAACCATTTTTCAACAATTATTTCTCGATATGGACACTTAATCCACTATTCCTCTGTTAGGAAGTAGGGAGTATTTTTCATTTCAGTCCTCTGGAATCATGGTTGGTCATTGCTTTGCTTAGTATTTTTAATTCTTTCAAAGTTGCCTTTACAATTTTGTTGTTACTATATAAATTGTTCTACCTGGTTCTGATTACTTCGCTCTGAATCAATACATAAGCATCTTACCAAATATCTCTGAAATCATCCCCGTCATCATTTATTACAGCAAAATAGTATCCCATTACATTCATATACCATAATTTCTTCAACCATTACACAATTGATAGGTACCCCTTAGTTTTTAATTCATTGACATCACACACACACACACACACACACACACACACACACACACACACACACACAGAAAACCAGCTAAAATATTTTGTACATGTGTCCTTTTGCTCTTTGGTCTCTTTGGGGCACGGGTATAGCAGTGGATCAAAGGATAAATATAGTTTACTAACTTTTAGGGCATAGTGTCAAACTGCTTTTCAGTATAGCTGGTTCAATTGACAACTATGCTAACAAGGCATTAAAGTACCTGTTTTTTCATAGCCTTTTCAAAATTGGTTATTTTTTTGGTCAGATTTGTCAATATGGGTATGAAGTAGAACCTTAGAGTTACTTCAATTTTTATTTCCTAATTATTAGTGATTTGAATATATATTTTTTTAAATGCAGTTGTTGATAAATTGGATTTCTCTCTTTGAAAATTTCCCTGGGGCAGCTAGGTGGCACAGTGAGTTAGAGCAGTGGTTCTGGAGTCAAGAGGACCCGAGTTCAAATTCGGCATCAGACACTTAACACTTTTTAGCCATGTGACCTTGGGCAAGTCACTTAACTCCAATTGCCCTTCCCTACCCCCTCCAAAAAGAAAAAAAAATAAAGAAAAAAAAGAAAATTTCCTGTATATATCCTTTGACTATTACAGAAAAACTCTAATAAATTTGAATCAATTCTTTATATAGCTTGGAAATGAGTCCCTCATCAAAGAAATATGCTGCAAAGATTTTTTTAAATCTGCTTTTCTGATTTTAGCTGCACTTTTGAGTTGTGTGTGTGTGTGTGTGTGTGCATCAAATTGTTTTAACGTTATATAATTAAAATTGTCCACTTTATCAACTACAATCGTGTTTGTTAGCTGGGACTTGGGAATTTATAGGAAACTAGACTAATATACTTGTGACTATATAGAATTCAACCAGCTAGGAAGCCTCATTTTTCAAAATAACAGCTAGAGGCTGCCTAGGGGCTAATAGCTATTTCAGATATTTTATCAATAAGTTGTACATTTATATACACTTCTCAAAAGTCAGAGTTTAAATTGGAACCTTGCTAACTTTTTACCCCTGGACTAAGCAAGCTATTGTCTACAGGTGGTTGAGTTGTATGTCAGATTATGACTGTTTGAAGGATGGAAGGAAATAAACAATAAATGCCTTCTATGGAGTGCTAGATACTGTGCTAAGTGCTTTACAAATACCATCTCATTTGTTCTACACAACAACTCTGAGAGGGAGATGCTCTCATCCTAATTTTGCAGTTAAGAAAACTGAAGCAAACAGAGGTTAAATTACTTGTTCAGGGTCAACTAAATTCAATAAATAATTATTAAGCTCCTACTATGTATCAGGCACTGTGCTAAGTGCTAAGAATACAAAAAGAGGCAAATAAATAGTTCCTACCCTCATGGAGCTTGCAATGTAATGGGGGAGACAAAATGCAAACAAAAATATATGAAGCAAGTTATGTACAGGAAAAATAGAAAATAATTAATAGGGGAAAATACTGGAAATAAGAGGGGTTCAGGAAAGTATCCTGTAGGTGGTGGGATTTTAGTTATGACAAAGAAAGCCAGGGAGGTCATCAGTCAGTGGAGGGGTGAAAGCATTTTAGGTATAAGGGACAGCTAGAGAGACTGTTGGGAGTCAAGAGATGGAGGGTCTTGTTCATGGAACAGCCAGGAGGTTAGGGTCACTGCATCAAAGAGTATGAGTTCAGGAGTAAGGTATGAGAAGATGGGAAAGGTAAAAGAGGGCTAGGTTATAAAGGGCTTTGAATGTTAGAGTATTATGTATTTGCTCCTGGAGACAATAGGAATTCATTGGGATTTATTGAGAGGGTCAAAGGGGAGACTGACATGATTGGACCTGCATTTTAGGAAAATCACGTTAGTGGTTGAATGGAGAATAGCTTGGAGTGGAGAGAAACTTAAAAGTAAGATGGACCCACTAGCAGGCTGTCACAGTAATGGATGTATAAAGTTATGAGGACCTGCACCAATTAAAACAAAGGCCCTATATATCCCAAAATATTTATGACAGCAAATTTTATAAAAGCAAAAAACTGGAAACAAGATTGATGCCACTGTATTGTATGTATAAAGTACATGACTGTGCTGAAACACTATTGTGCTATAAGAAACAATGAATATTGTTATAAATATAAATATAAAGAAGGCGGGGAAATGGTACATGAATACAAAATGAAAAAGAACCAGGAAAACAACATACATACACAATGAATACAACAATACATAGCCGTATCAGAGGAGAGAAGAGGGCCTGTTGGAGAGATATTGCAAAGGTAAAATTGGCAGGCTTTGGCAAGAGCTTACATATGGAAAATGAGACATAGTGAAGCATCCAGACTGACTCCTAGGTTGTGACTGGCGATATGGTGTTTCCTTCTACAATAATAAGGAAGATGGCAGCGGGGAAAGATTTAGGGGGAAAGATAATGAATTCAGTTTTAGATATGTTGAGATTCAGATGTCAACTAAACATATAATTAAAGATGTCTACTGGATATCCAGTTGGTGATATCTGCAAAGCAGTTAGAGATAGAAGATTGGAAGTCAGCAGAGAGGGTGCGGCAGGAAAGGTAGACTTGAGAATCAGCAGCATGAAGATGGCAATAAAATCCCCAGGTAAGTGTCTGAGGCTGACTTTGAACATGGGTCTTTCTGACATTATTCACTGTGCCCCCAACATTCTGAGGCTAAGCAACTCTACCTTCCCTGCTCTCCTTAACATGAGAAAAAAACAGGTAATGAAAGGAAGGAGAAGGCAGAGGCCAAAGGCAAGAGCTCACCCAAAACGAAGGCCTTTAGGTAGGGAAAGGTCTGGTCTTGGGGACCCAAAACTAGTCTTTTCTTCTGGGAAGGGAAATGTCCTCCTCACCCATACTTTGCCCTCTGTATTTTGCCCTTATTTTTCTAGTTCTTTTTCATTTTGTATTCATGCTTTGCTTCCCAGCTTTCTTTATATTTATCATATTTATTCTTTCTTACAGCACAGTAGTGTTTCAGTACAGTCATATACCATATGTATAATACAAGGGCATCAATTTTGTTTCCAGTTTTTTGCTTCTATAAAATTTTCAATTATAAATATTTTGGTGTTATATCTGTGATGACCAATTATGACAGACTGGACTCTTTTCAGCAATGCAGTGATATAAGTCAATCCCGAAAGACTCAAGAAAGAGAGAAATGTGCCATTCAGAGATATAACTTGAAAGAACTGAGCCTGAATCCTGATGAAAGCAAACTTAATGATCTTTTTCTTTTCATTGTTTGGTTTTATTTCTTCTTAACCATCTTTCTTCCCACCCAGTACAATACGCCTTTGTAACTGGAATAATGTCTAATATGAATGTATTTGCAGATCCTATACTGGAGTATATGCTGTCGTGGGGGGAGGGGGGAGGGAAGTAAAGGAAATATGAAAATCAAGGAACTATGGAAATGAATCTTGTTAACTGAAACTAAACTAATAAATTAATTTTAAAAATATTTTGGTGTTTTAATTATTGATCTTCTTGGATTATTATGACTAAAAGTGGTATCTCTGGATTAAAGGACATGGACCTTTTAGTCACTTTCTTAGCATAATTCCAAATTGGATTCCAGAATGGTTGGACAAAATGACAGCTCCATCAAGGGTGCATTATTATATCTATCTTTCCACAACCACTCCAAACATTATTATACAAAGTTTTTGTTATCTGTTTCAGTTTTCTTGGTGTGAGGTGAAATGTTTTGGTTTGCATTTCTCCTATTATTAGAGATCTGTAATATTGTTCACAGTTATTGTTTGTGAGTCACAATTTTTTTCTTTTGAGAACTACTTGTTCAAACCCTCATCTATTGGGGAATAGATTTTGGCCTTACATATTTCCATTAACTGCCTCTTCTTCCATACTTGTCTTCTCTCTCCCTCTCCCTCTCTCTCTCTCTCTCTCTCTCTCTCTCTCTCTCTCTCTCTCTCTCTCTCTCTCTTTTTTGCTTTTTTATTTTTGGAGGGGGGAAGGTAGGGCAACTGTGGTTAACTGACTTGCCCAAGGTCAAATGGCTTGGTTTTTTTTGTGTTAAATGTTTGAGGTCGAATTTGAATTCAGGTCCTCCTGACTCCAGGGCTGGTGCTTTATTCACTTCACCACCTAGCCACTCCCATACCTGTCCTCTTATCACACACTTTGATATTAAAATTTTTTCCATCTCCTTTTGAATCTCATTTTGTTCTGTTAATCTCATTTGAATATTTTTTTCATTTAATACAAATTACTTTTATCTTTTAAGAATCACTTCTATTCCTTTGGTTAAGAATTCACACCCTAGGGGGCGGAGCTAAGATGGCAGAGTAGAAACAGCATTTCCAATGTGCTCTGCCCCACACAAATTTCAAACAATGTGAAAGGGGACTCCGAACAACTTCTGGAGCCACAGCACCCACAGAATGGCACAGAGAAGCTAACCTCCTGCTGAGGACAGCCCAGCAGCCCTGCAGGGAGTGGCCAGCGCAGCGCTCTGAGAGCAGGCAGCACAGCACGCTGGGAACAGACAGTGCAGTGCACAGAGCCAAGCCCAGGCCCATGGTTTTAGCCCCAGGGTGGCTGGGCCTTCAGCCAGCTGCAGGGACCCCAGAACACCAGCAATTGTGGCGATTCCAGAATTATCAGCACAGATATGCCTAGGACAAAATGAGAGGTTAGTGCCCTATGGACTTTGGGACCAGTATTTGGGGAACGCGTGGCTTCCTCCCCTGGGGGCGAAAAGCTGCTGAGGAAACGCTGTGCAGAAGCCATTTTGCAGTGTCAGTAGTGGCTCTAGCTCCTGGTCTTCGAACTGCAGGGAGATCCAGGAATCAGTCTGGGGGTTAATCACTCTTGCTTTAAACTGCCTGGATCTGGATTGTGGACTGGGGGGGAAATTTGGGGTGGGTATCCAACTTGTCAGAGTGGGTGGAGGCTTTAGAGAGGCCACCCAACTGGCAGAAGTTGTGAAGACCCCACGTTTGGGCGGAAGCTCCCCTCTCTGGTGACAGAGTCCTACTGTGGCAACAAGCCCCAAAATCAAGTAATTAAGTGGCAACATGCCTAGGCAAATGAAACAAAATAAACAGAAAAGTTCAACATTGGACTCCTATTTTAGGGGCAAAGAGGCTCAAAGCATGGAGGAGGACTGTGAGGTCAGAACTCCTGCAGCAAAAGCCCCAAATGAAAATACAAGCTAGCTACAGGCCATAGAGAACCTTAAGAAGCAGATAAGAGAAGTGGGGGAAAATTTGGGAAGAGAAATGAAAAAGATGCAAGAAAAGTATGAAATGACAGTCAACAGCCTGACTGAGGAAAATAACACCTTAAAAAATAGACTAGGGACGGCTAGGTGACGCAGTGAATAGAGCGCTGGCCCTGGAGTCAGAAGGACCTGAGTTCGGAGCCGGCCTCCGACACTTAATCCACACAAACAAAAAACCTAGCCATGTAACCTTGGGCAAGTTACTTAACCCCAATTGCCCTAAAGGGGCGGCTAGGTGGCGCAGTGAGTAAGAGCGCCGGCCTCGGAGTTGGGATGACCCGTGATCAAATCCGGCCTCAGAAAATGAGCACCCACACATAAATAATGACTAACCGTGTAACCTTGAGCAAGTTACTTAACCCCAATTGCTTTAAAAAAAAAATAGACTAACTCAAATGGCAAAAGAGGCTCAGAAAGGCAATGAGGAGAAGAATGCCTTAAAAAGTCGAATTTGCCAGATGGAAAAAGAATCTCAAAGCTCACTGAGGAGATTCATTCCTTCAGAGTTAGACTGGAGCAAATGGAAGCTAGTGACTTTATGAGAAATCAAGATACTATTAAACAGATCCAAACAAATGAAAGAATAGAAGGCAATGTGAAATATCTCATGGGAAAACCACTGACCTGGAAAATAGATCCAGGAGAGATAATTTAAAAATTATTGGACTACCTGAAAGCCACAATCAAAGAAAGAACCTAGAAATCATCCTTAAAGAAATTCTCAAGGAAAATTGCCCTGATGTTTTAGATCCAGAGGGCAAAATAGAGGTTGAAAGAATCCACAGATCACCTCCTGAAAAAGATCGCAAAAAGAAAACTCCCAGGAATATTATAGCCAGGTTCCAGAATCCCCAGATCAAGGAGAAAATACTCCAAGCAGCCAGGAAGAAACAATTTCAATATTGTGGAAACACAAATCAGAATAACCCAGGACCTGGCAGCTTCTACACTGAGGGATCGAAGGGCATGGAATATGATATTCCAGAGGGCAAAAGAACTGAGAATGAACCCAAGGGTCACATACCCAGCAAAACTGAGTATTTTGTTTCAGGGGAAAATATGGTCATTCAGTGGAATAGAGGACTTTCAAGCATTCTTGAGGAAAAAACCAGAGTTGAATAGAAAATTTGACATCCAGCCACAAGAAGGAAGAGATGCCTGAGAAGGTAATCAGGGAAAAGAAATCAAAAGGAACTTATCAAAGTTGGACTATTTACATTCCTACATGGAAAAACAATAACTGTGTTTGATGAAACCTTTCTCATTATGAAAATAATTGAAGCAGGGTACATGGCATATGTTCACAGGTATACATGGATAGAGGGCACAGGTTGAATTTGATGGGAAGGGATGATTCTTTTTTTTTGGAGGGCAATTGGGGTTGGGTGACTTGCCCGGGGTCACACAGCTGGGTTTTTGTTTGTGTGTTGGGTGTCTGGGGCCGGATCCGAGCTTGGGTCCTTCTGGCTCCAGGGCTGGCTCTCTGCTCACTGCGCCACCTAGCCGCCCCAAGGAAGGGATGATTCTTAAGGGGTGAAGTCAAGAGGTGAGAGAGGAAAGTGGCAAGAGGAGATGGAGAGAGACAGAGTAGGGCAAACTATCTCATGTAGAAGAGGCAAGGGGAAGTAGTTGCAGGGGAGGGGAAGAACAGGAAGGCAAAAAGGCAAAAGCATATTCTCACTGAAGTTGGCTCAAGGAGAGAATCACATATATACTAAATGGAATATCTTACCCTCACTCACTCTCCTGAGTATGGAAAGGGGGATGAGAGGGGGAATGATGGAGGGGAGGGCATTCTGGGGAGAGGGGAGGTTAGAAGTACCCACTATCAAAGAGGGACAGGATCAAAGTAGGGAATGGACCAGGTGGGAGGTGAGACAGGTGGCAGGGAAATATAAGCAATATATCTACAATTACAATATATCTACTATGGTAATGTTTTGCATAGATATACATGTACAACACATACTGAATTGCTTATCTTCTCAGAGGGAGTGGGTGACAAGGGAGAAAGGGAAGGGGTCTGAAAATTGAAGTTTTAAAATTAAATGTTTCATAAGATGTCCAGGCAGTGGGGCTCAGAGATTCACCTTGCCCTAATGGCAAAGTTGAAGTGGGTATGGGAGAAGATATGGGAGAGAGCAGATTGGATGAGGGGATATCTAGTGGGACTGCTATTCTGGGGTGGTGGGTAGGGAAAAAATGGGGGAAAAATGTAACTCATAATCTGGTGGAAATGAATGATGTAAACCAGAAGTTAATAAAGCATTTGTTTAATTTAAAAAAAAAGTATAAAAAAGAGGTGAGAGAGGAAAGTGGCAAGAGGAGATGGAGAGAGACAGGGTAGGGTAAACTATCTCATGTAGAAGAGGCAAGGGGAAGTAGTTGCAGGGGTGGGGAAGAACAGGAAGGCAAAAAGGCAAAAGCATATTCTCATTGAAATTGGCTCAAGGAGAGAATCACATACATACTAAATGGAATATCTTACCCTCACTCACTCTCCTGAGTAGGGGAAAGGGGGATGAGAGGGAGGATGATGGAGGGGAGGGCATTCTGGGGCAAGGGAGTTTGGAAGTACCCACTATCGAAGAAGGACAGGATCAAAGTAGGGAATGGACCAGGTGGGAGGTGAGACAGGTGGCAGGGAAATATAAGCAGTCTTTTACAATATATCTACTATGGTAATGTTTTGCATAGCTATACATGTACAACACATACTGAATTGCTTATCTTCTCAGAGGGAGTGGGTGACAAGGGAGGAAGGGAATGGATCTGAAAATCGACGTTTTAAAATTAAATGTTTCATAAGATGTCCAGGCATTGGGGCTCAGAGATTGGAAATGGCAAAATCGAAGGGGATATGGGAGAAGATATGGGAGAGAGCAGATTGGATGAGGGGATATCTAGGGGGACTGCTATTCTGGGGTGGTGGGTAGGGAAAAAATGGGGGAAAAATGTAACTCATAATCTGGTGGAAATGAATGATGTAAACCAGAAGTTAATAAAGCATTTGTTTAATTAAAAAATTAAAAATTAAAAAAAAAAAGAATTCACACCCTAGCTATAATTTTGAATGGTACTTGAACTGATTCTCTTCAATTAAAAAACATATGACCTTTATTATTTAGGTCATAAATCCATTTTAATGTTTATTTTAGTATGTGATACAACTGATAAAGTACTGACTTAGAGTACCAGGAAGACCTGAATTCAAATCCTATCTCAGACACTTATTAGCTCTGTGACCTTGGACATGTTACTTAACCTTTGTTGGGTTCATTTTTTCTCAGAGGTAATAAGTGTATTAACTTCACAGGGCTGTTACAAAGATCAAATCAAATGAGATAATATCTTCAAGTTTTAATGTGTTATATAGATATAAATATGTGATATTCATTATATTATAGATATAAATATGTGATATTTATTATCAGAATTTTTTTTTAGTATATGGTGTAAAGTGTTGGTCTAGATCTATTTTTTTGTGGTATTGCTTTCTAGTATTACCATCAATTATTTTTCTTCCTCACAGAATCTGTGTTTTCAAATTTATTATACCTTGGATTATTGAGTTCCTTTTTAAACTGGTAACTAATAGTTGTTGTTGTTTTAGGATTACTACTTTATAATATAACATCAAGTCCAGAAGAACTATTTCCTCTTTTTTCCTTCTTTTTATTGTTTCTTTTAATATTCTCCTGTTCCTCCAAAGGAATCTCTCTGTTTTGTCTAACTGAAAAAATATCTCCTTGATATTTTAATTGGATTGTGTAAATTTAGTTAATATTTTCACTTTTATGACAGTGGCATGACCCAACCAGAAGCACTGACTATCCCACCAGTTTTTTAAATCATTTTAAAAAATGTTTAAAGGCATATTTTGTAATTGTATCTATACAGGTTTTTAATGTTCCTTATTATGTTGACTGCCAGAACTTTTTATGCATTTTGCAATTATTTTGAACAGGAGTTCTTTTTCTATTATTCCGTCTTGGATTTTATTATTGCCATTTAGAAATGTTGTTAATTTGGGGGGCTTTATTCCACATTACTATTTAACAGAGATGGTTTCAGTTAGTTTTTCTTTTCTGATATGCTAAAATTTTTTGAGTATGTTATAGTGCTAACAACAAATAGAGATAATTATATTATCTATTTGACCCTTTAATTTCCTCTTCTTAGATTATTATTATTGCTAGAACTATGTTAATCAATTGTGTTACTCTTGTCAAAGAAACATCTTTTAGTTTTGTTTATCAATTCTATGGACATTTTGTTTTCCAGTGTATCTATTTGTCCTCTAATTTTTAAGACTTGCTTTGTTCTTAGGTCAGATGTGCTTATTTGTTGGTTTTCTGATTTTTAATTGAATAGTCAATTTAATAATCCTTCATTTTCTATTTTTCAAATGTATATTATTAAGGAAACATTTTTTCCTTTGTTTTACCCATGTCCCAGAAATTTTTAAGTTTGGTAAGTTGGTAATTGGTAAGTTTCCTATTCATTATTATTGTCTTTCACATAGTCATTGATTGTTAATATCTTTTCTTTCAGTTGCTTCTTGTTTAGAATGTCATTATTAAGTCTCCATAGGTCTGGTCTTTTGCTTCTGCTCTCTGTATTAAATACTATTTTTATTGAGCTATGATTTTTAAAAGATGTGTTTAGTCTTTCTGCTTTTTACATTTATTTATGTATTATTTCTCTATGTCCTAGTAAGTTGTCTTTTTTTCTAACAAAGATGATCCTGAGACATATGCATATTCTTTAATCTTCCCATTTGTAAGATCCCATAAGTATTTCAGCTTTAAATTCTCCAAGTTATTTAGTTTTATGTTTTTCCTCTTATTTATCTTTCTGCTAGATTTGTCCAGCTCTGAGAAAGAAAAGTTTTTGACTATTATTTATATTATTATCTATACTTTGACAAGGTGTAATGGAAATGCAGATTTGAAGATCTTCCCTGCCCCTAGGCCCTTGGATTGGCTTAAGAGACTTTGATTGAATTAAGTGACTCTGAGAACCTTCCTTGATTTGAAAATATACTCTGCCCCCTAATAGGCTGAATGTGGTCACATGGAGCCTGTGGTAGGAGGCTTGGTTTTCAGGAATGACCACACCTTGATGCTGTATGATTGGGCAGTGGGTCAAGAGGGTGGTTACATTCTCTGAGCCAGGAGAAGACTATATAATCCCTGATTTGAGGCTTTGCTTTGGGGCTCACTTTGAGAAGTGTTGTGTTATTTGACCAGATGAGACTGGGAAGCCGTTGTTGAGAGCCCCCTGGCTTTGAAAACCCAGATGTTGATGCTTCCCTCTCTGGTAACTGTGATTTGGTATTGATATAATGGTTGGACAGTTTGTCTATTTGATCTGTCTGTATATTCTGAAGTTTGGGGTGCTGACCTTTTTCCCCTGAACTAGGTAATATATGTTTGTTTGATTAAAGTAAGCTTGTTAACCCATTTTGAGTTGCTTTCCTTTTGAAAAGCAGATCTAAGAACCTGTATTGGCAGCCACCCTGGGGATATTGGAGTGCTTGCTGCTACAGAAGGATAAGAGGATGGTGGTCTATGGGTAAATAAGATAGTAGGTAAGAAATATTATATCTGAGGTTGGTTGTTGTCTTTAGTGCTTGAAGAGGACCAAAATCACATCACTATGTTGGAGTCAAGATATGGTGTGTCTGACTGTGACTGATCAGATGAATAGGAGCTTGGAAGGCTCTAACACAGGTCAGTCACTAATATTTCACATGGGCATTTGGAGTGGAGATGTCTCTAAATTTGCACATCTTATGTTTCTTTTGAGCTTCATCTTTGCTCACATAGCACACAGTTTTCTTTGATGCAGGCACGCCACTCTGGGTAGTTCTGTGCCAGTGTCTCCTATGTCTCCCAATTGATTCCAAAATTCTTCAGAGAGACCATGAGAGTGTCCTTGTATCACTTCTTCTCACTTCCATTTGAGTGCTTGCCTTGTGAGAATCTTTTAGGCAAATGTACATTTGGAATTCAAACAATGTGGCCAGTCCGTGGGAGGTGCTGAAAGGTAGAGAAATATTATTTTAGTGAGAGAAATGAGGTTCTGCTAAAAAACAAAGCTGTGTGAGAGAAGAAGTATGTTCCACAATAGGTGTCTTTATGGTATTACACTGGGGCAATACAGTGTAATTTTTACCATTCACTGCTACCTCTATTCAACATTGCTTCCCTCATGAATTTATTTTCAAGAGTGACGTACAGCAGAATTATTTTTTTTTTTGGAAAAGAATTATGGGATGAAGTTTATAAAGGCACTAAGAGAAACTAGCTAGAAGAAGAAATTTGAACATCATAACTTCAAAAGCTTTAACCTCATGAAAAATACTGAAAAATTCAAGAATAAAGATATAATTGAATCAAGAGGAGTTTGAGAGCACTAAGCAAAACCATATAGAAGTTATTTCCTTAAGCTCATCTTACTTTATCCTTTTTTTGTCTTTTTCACACCTTGTTGAGCCTCTCTTGTCTTTATTTTTTCCCCTAACCCTATCTTTAAATATAGAATAACATTAAAATGTTTATGCTTTTTTTTAGTAGTTGTATTTCTTTACATTTTTTGTGTTTATGATTCTGAGGACTTTGAAAATCAAATATTATTCTTACATTTGTTTTTGCAGAAATGTCTCAAATATCTTTTTGTTGAACTACCTTTGTTGTGATTGATGCTTTCTTGTCTTTATTCAGAAATTTTGGGAGGTCTTCTTGTACAATTTCTTTCATTTGTTTTGTCATCTGCTTCTAGAATTCATTTTCTACTTCCTACTTCTGGGTGGGTTGTCTGTATAATATTTCTATCACAACATTAATTCTGTTTCTTGTCAACCATGAATGTAACTTGAACTTTCCCCCCTCCTAAACCTGTGTTACTTTCATTATTACTTTCTGTTGCCTCCCCACACCCAATCTGAGCCTGTACAAATCTTACTCACTTTTAAAGATACAGTTTAAAAGCCACCTTTCCCACAAAGTCTCTGTCTATCCAGAAAGAAATCATCCTCTCCCCCTATGAACTACTTACAGTGGTATAGATATACCATTCATATGATAGCTATACCTATTACATTTTGTTATGGTCTCCCTTACTAGATTTTAAGCTTCTGCATGTGAGAACTATCTTTCTATCTCCTAGTACTTGGCATAGTACCTTGCATATAATAGAAACTTTATAATTATTTGTTGAATTCTTGACAGTCCTACCTTAAGAATTTATTCTTCTGCATTAGTCATTATTTTCTTTCTATAAGCCATTCAAAATTTATATACATATGTGTATATAGAATATGTATCCATACATATTTATAGATACACATGTGTATATATGTGTGTAAAAATTTATAGTCTCATTTAAAGTGACTAAACATGCTTCCTTGAATTTAAACTTTTGTGTTTAACTTTTTCAAGTGAATAACAATCTAAAATTATTAAAAATAAGAAACAAGTAGGAGAAAGAGGAAGCCAGGGAAAATTAATTTCTCACATTGGAGCTTACCATTTTATGAGTTTTGCTTTCTCTAGGTTTTAGTACAATGGGGAATAAGAACACTGTAATATTCATTAGATTCAAATACCTGGAAGGCTAAATTTGTTTTCTTGCTCTGTGGTTTTAGCAAGAGGAAAATATGACATTTATTGATATACTGGTTCTGTTTTATTTGACTTGGAGGCAATAAAGAGAAAGAGGAAATGTATTGATTATCCCCCAAAGAAAGGATTCAAATAAATCTAAGAGGAAAGTGACTTCCTTTGCTATATACTCATTTTTCCTAGACTTCTGTATTTTTTCATATCCAAGTTAGATGAATGGTTTAAGCACTCAAGAATTACCTCCTGGGGCGGCTAGGTGGCGCAGTGAATAGAGCGCTGGCCCTGGAGTCAGAAGGACCTGAGTTCGGAGCCGGCCTCCGACACTTAATCCACACAAACAAAAACCTAGCCGTGTAATCTTGGGCAAGTTACTTAACCCCAATTGCCCTAAAGGGGCGGCTAGGTGGCGCAGTGAGTAAGAGCGCCGGCCTCGGAGTTTGGATGACCCGAGATCAGATCCGGCCTCAGAAAATGAGCACCCACGCATAAATCAAATGACTAGCCGTGTAACCTTGAGCAAGTTACTTAACCCCAATTGCTTTAAAAAAAAAAAAAAAAAGAATTACCTCCTAATGAACCACAACGAACTCATCCATTGTTCTTTAGTAATAATACATAGTGTTAAAAATATAAATGTTGCTGATGTTATAGAGAATGTATGTAGTACCAGAGGGGAAAGATAATCATGTCATTTCTGGTTTGTTGGCTCATTCTTTTGTTCTCTTTATGCACTCTGTCAATTTTATTAATAATAATAATAATAGATGTCATTCATATGGTACTCTAAGGTTTGCAAAGCACTTTGTCTACAATATTTAACTTGATTCTCAAAACCACGATCAAAGATGTATTTAGCCTAGAGAAGAGAAGACTCAAAGGGATCATGATGGCTGTCCTCAAATATAGTATGAGAAAAACCATCATGGGGAAGAAGGATTAGGCTTTTTCTCTTTGGTTCAAGAGGTCACAACCAAGAACAATGTTTGAAACTTGAAAATATACATATTGCATGTGTGTGTGTGTGTGTACACACATTTAGGCTTGATATGAGGGAAAAGTATGGATTTCTTTGGGAGTGGGTGGATTCTTCATTGGTGACCTTTAAAGTAAAGGCTGGATAAGTACTTGCTGGGCATATCAATCATTCAGTTAATAAACATTTCTTAAGTGCCTACTATTTTCCAGGAACTGTCATGAATCTAACACTTTTTTAGTTATTAATTTAGGTACCAAATGACCATTTAGTAATGGTAGACAAAGTCCCATCTAACTGAAATCTAGTTCCATAAGGTAAGTGTTTTTATTTCTACCCAATTAATTAGCAAAATGAAGGCTCAGAAGGTTAATTGACTTCCACAGTCACAAAATATGCTTCTGTGGCAGGATTTGAATCTAGGTCTCCTTAACCTGAGATCCAATATTCTATTCACTACCCCATGCTGCCTCTGTTTTCACTCATGTCTCTGTCTAGTCCTATTTCTAAATAGGCATTGCTTCCCAGAATTTGAATTGACACTCCACATTCACACCTAATGAGAACGAGTTGATAAATATGACCTTAATTAATTAATATGAAAGGAGAAAAGTTGTTGAATTTCTCAAACCATTCTCCCTCAGATAGTTGGGACCCAGGCTTTTTCACCCCTATATCTCCTTTCAAGATGTTTTGGCTTAACAGTAAAACTTCTAAAAAGTAAAACTGTAGGGACTACCTGGAAGTAGAATAAATATCTATCTAGTGAAGGTGGGCGGGTGAGGTGTTCAGGACACAACATGCCAATACTTTAACTCAGTTTCATTTATAAGACTAAGACCATGAATGAATAGGAAAGAGACGCTGTGAATTTGTATAAAGAATGGAAAGTATCTGAGCATGGAGCTAGGGAACTAGGCCTAGGTGGAGAAAGAGACAGAAAAAGAGAAAGAAATAGACACAGACCGATACAGACAGAAAATGACACAGATATGGAGGCTGAAAAAGAAAAAAGAAAGGAAGAGAAGAAATAAGAGGAAGGAAAAGGAGAGAGAAGATGATTCAGTATTTTCATCCCTCTCTGCTGAGGGATGAAAGTAGTCTCTATAGGAGTAGAGATGATGATGTAATGCTTAGAAGTATAGGTGTATTTCCTAAGGGAGGATTCATTTCAACAAACCTTTAAATTGTGATGATACTGAGAAGAAAAACAATGTAGTGCCTGCCCTCAAGGAGGCTACCAATTCATGGGGAGTGGGGGGGGGGGCGGGATATGATATGTACACAGATATTCATGTTTCTAGGGGCATTGTCATAAAGGCAGAGAAGAGTTATAGAGAACTTAAATTGTCTAAAGAAATTTGAGGGGGGAAATGTCACTTTCATTTAAAATCATCAGGGAAAATTTCAGGAGAAGTTGGCACCCATGAATAGAGAAATAAAGAAGAATGCTTCAGAGTTTTCAGGCACATCTTCCTAAGAAAGTTGTCCTGTGTTCTAACAACCCTTTTCTTCTACTTGTTATGAAAGTATGAATTGCTATTGGAAACAGTTCAGTCCTGAAGCACTATCTCTGTTGCCAAGCTCTACATTTTTTTCATGTAAAGCATGATAAGACACTGTTAATTTTAAGAAAAGCAGCCTATTCTCCTTCCTTTCTTCTATCAATATATTATGGCTAGTGCAAATATCGTTATTCTATCTTGGGTTGTAGTGGCCATGAAAAGGCAGCTATCAGAGGAAATATGCTAAGATGATATTCACGCTAATAAGAAAGACAGAGAAGAGGCAGGATCTTGGAGCTATAGTGATTTTCTCAAGAATAACTATAAATTATTACCGCAGTATATCAATAGAAAAACAAAGGTTTCCCTGATTATAAACTGGGAATAAAACAACAAAATATGGAATGTGATGTATGGAGGAAAATATATTCTTTTCAAATGGAAATAATTAGCTTTAGATTATCTTCAGAAATTCTATCCATTTTCTATACCACCAGCAATCCAAAAGCAATACAATATGTTCACACTTCCTCTATTTCAATTGACACCTCTAGGGGAGAGATGGCAGAAGGATTTTTAAATATCTGCCTGCCCACTTTCTTTATTCACACAAAAGCATATGGAAATAGAGGATGCACCACCCACTGCCCAGGATACTCTTCCCCCAAGCAGTAGAACCAGAAGAAAAGGGGTTGTACTTTGCACAAAAACACTGTGAAGTTTGGTGTTTTCAGCTGATAAAAGTTACACTCTACCCTTCCTTCCCAACTTCTGGCAGCCAACAGCTAATTGTCTGTTAGCATGAGAATACAGAGTCAACCCTCCCTCATAAACTTACCTTTGACATTTATAAATGACGAGACTTCCGAGTTGTAGGTAGGTCTTATTTGGCATTGGAGTCAGATATTAGGTATCAGGATTTCTGAGTCTCCCTTCCAGGATATAATATTATATCCTGGTTTATTGTTGTTGTTGTTGTTACTTTTGTTATTGTTTTTTTAAAGATGTAGCTTGGAGAAGATAACTACTTTTTTTTTCAACCCATCAATGAGATGCTCCTTGTAGGAAGCTCAAGCTTTCTTGTCATGGCATTAAGAATGCAAGGTTTGTCAATTATTTTTGTTTTGTTTCATTTTATTTTGTTTTGTTTTGATTTGATTTTTGTCAAAAGCATCTGTGAGCAGAGAGCATGAGGTTGGGAACAGAACCAATCTGCAGCAACCTAACCAGAATATTGTGGGATATAAAATGTTAACCTACCCACTTTCTATGATGACGCAAGGTAGAAAACTCATTGCCCACACTCTTCCCTCAAGGATTCTCTTCTCTCATGCCTGTCATCTGAGACATTTGATTCCAAGTGCCGCAGTGCCAACTCATTCAGCAGGTCACAGGGCCTTGGGCTGCTGGGCCCCCCATTAGAGTTTTATTATTCTTTGTTCTTGGCACATCACTTTCCTTCTCTCTTTCAATGCCTCTGGACTGACTGTTTCCCATACCTAGAATGCATTCTCACCTTACCTCTACCTTTTAAAATCCCTAATTTTTTTTAAAAAGCTTAACTCAAGCACTACCATCTACATAAAGCCTTTCTTAATCCCCACTCCCAACAAGATGCCAGTTACTTCCCCAGCCAAATTACCTTAAATTTATTTTGTATATGTTTTAATACACATATGTGTATATGTATATCATATACATATATATTCATACATACACACATATATAATTTGTTGATATCTTCCCTTATAGAATGTAAACTGGTTTTATTCTTCCTTTGTATCCCCAGGTCCTTATACAGGACCTAGAACATGACTTTGCAAATGTTTGCTGATTCACTGATTAATTGATTAATCCCTCTACTTGACAGTAAATATTTTACTGTGAAGGTAAGGCTCCAGAAGAATCATCATGATAAGAAGCTAAAGATTCAGTGTGTGAGATTTGAGGAGAAACTCATAGATTATAAACTAACTGCTTGAGGGCAGGGGGTGTTTTGCTTGTGTCTGAATTTTCAAAACCTACTGCACTGCCTGGTACATAGTGGGTACTTAATAAATGCTTGTTGAATGACTGATTGGTTGGTTGCCTCATAAGGCAAACTTCTTTGTACCCCAGACCTGTATCCCCCTTAACACTCAGTCCAATGCTTTGCACATAGTAAGTGTTCCATATTGATTAACTGATTAATTGATTGATCAGGTGGCTCTAAATCTTTGGCAGAATCTTAAGTTTCTAGATCTCAAGCTTATTGGTCTCCCATTCTAACTCCATTATTCAGACTAAAACTTAAAGCTTTTCTCTGCTCTTTGGATCAAAATGATCTTTACCTCATAGGAATGGTTATAGTGACCATGACACTTGGAAATGATTGGATGAAGTAAGACTTTGAGTCCAAAGCATATTTGGACTTCTGTGATGGTGATTTGTGTGTGTGTGTGTGTGTGTGTGTGTGTGTGTGTGTGTGTGTGTGTGTGTGTGTGGCTTCAGTGGGTAGTATATATAAGTAGTGTAGAGGAGGAATTCTATGATTCTTTGATTTTATGCTGGTCAGGAAAGTTTTCATGAAAAAGGTACCTTTTGAGCTATGTCTTACCAAATGGGCAGGATTTGGACAGGTAGAGATAAGGTTTGGGGAAGAGAGAGGTTCCAGGGAAAAGGCACAAAAGTATAGAAGTAAAAAGTCTCAAGGCATATTCAAGGATTCCAAGAAACAAAATTAATGTTTTGATAGGAGAATTAAATAGACTACCCAAGCAAGACGGAGTAAATAGACAATGAATTCCAGAAGTAGAATATGACATGGGAACAACTTCTGCTTGGGGAGGTGGGACCATTTTGTAAGTAAAACACTTTGATAGAATCTCTGGATCTGGATCTCATACCTGGTATAGCCATGGTATCTATTACAATAATAACTGAGCATTTTAGTGTTTTTCAAAGACTCACATTACTGAGGTCTCTATCCTACTTTGTGAATGTTGCTCTTGATTCATTCATCAAACAAATATTCATTGATTTCTGGTATGGATTTGACACTCTGCCATTCACTGCAAGAAATATGGAAGTCTAAGTCAAGTCAACAAGCATGTATTAAGGACTTACCATGTGCCAGGCACTTAGCTAAGTATAGGTTATTGTTCCTAACCTATACTTAGCTAACAGTTGTCTTGGGAGGGGAAGATAAAACATATACACTTGAAAAGTTATTAATAACAAAATAAGAGTTAAATAACAATGCTAGGCAATAATACAAGAGATGTTTGTCTTTTTATCTTCACCAATAAGCACAGATGGTTGGTATGAATTAGGTGCTTAATAAATGTGCCAAAGGAACATTTGGTGATAACTACCAAATTATTGGTACAGAAATAAAACAGTGTGGTAGCTGAGAAGGGTGAAAGAGCCCTGGAACTAGATGGATGTATATATATATATATATATATACACATACACACAAGATAGATATGAACTCTTTTCAGAAGGAAGGCACCAGCATCAAAGGGGACCAAGAAAGGCTGCCTGCAGAAGGTGAGATTTTAGCTGAGACTTGAAGGAGCCTAGGAAACCTAATAATCAGAGGCAAGAAGGGAAAGAATTCCATGAATGAGGGAGAGTCCGTGAAAATAAACTGGGGGCAGACAGAGGGTCTTTCATAAGGAACAACAAGGTGACCAATGTCTCTGGATTACATAGGATATGGTGGAGAGGAATGTTTAATAAGACTAGAAAGATAAGAAGGGACCAAATTATGGGTTTTACAAACCAAAATAGAAATCAAGGAAGGGAAAGGATAGGTTTGATGACAGCCCTTACCTTCCAATTCCTTCTTTCATTCATTCCCTGTAGATGTTTTTTCCTTGCTTCTTTTTTTCCTTTCCTTTTCAATCCATGCCTATGACTGATTCTCCAACACAAATATTCTGTTAAAAAAAATTTTGGTATTCTGTGGGCTGGGCACTAACTTGCAATACTGATGGGATTTCTGTTGAGTCAGATTGCCACAAGCTATAATTAGTATGGAGCCCTTTCTGTAACTTGCAGCTGTGGGTGGAAAAGTAAATCAATATCAATAGCGTTGGTTTTTAACATTCATCTCCTGCCCTAATATTGGTAAATCAAAATCAAGTAGAGTCTGGTAGCTGTTGCAAAATAAAGAAAAATCTACCCAAGCATATAAGCAGTGTCTTTATTAATCATGCCGGAAGTCACAGTAGATGATATTGCAGTTAAATATGGAGGATTAGCTACAGTTTTAGACTAATGGGCTTCTAATTTCTACTTCACTTCAGCCAGGGGCTGATTCTCTCTTCTTTTAAGTGTTCAACACAGAAGAGATATAACATTCAGAAGGAATGCTAGGGAAAGCAGGTAAATGAGGAAGAATGCCAAAAAGTGACAAGAAAGATCCTCTAGGAATTGTGTCAGGAAGCAAATCTAGGCGATAAAGAGATGATGCTCAATGACCAGGCCCAAGAGTATGGTGAAACAACAATTTCCAAAAGAAGAAATAATGCAAAATAAGATCTTTAAAAAGATGTCCAGAATCACGAATAAATAGAAAAAGGCAAGTTAAAACAATCTTGAGATGTCACTTCTTATCTGTCAAAGTAGCAAATATGATAAAAATAGGAATATTCCACATTGAAGGGCCTATGAAAAGATGGGAATGCTGACATACTTCTAGTGGAATTATAAATTGGCTCATTCAGGAAAATAATTTATTATTTAAGACAAGCTACTAAATTGTTCATATTCTTTGAGAGGTCCTACTACTATGACTATCCCCCAAAGAGACTAATGACACTGAGAAGTAACCTTTATATAATATGTAATAATGTGTATATACATACCTAATACATTGTATGGAAAAATTGGTGTATACAAATATACATATACGTGTGTGTATCTATACACACATGTATTTATATATATACGTACACACATAAATATGTGTACACATATGCATAGCAACATTATTTTGTGATAACAAGAAGCTGTAAATAATATATGTTCCAAATGATCTGAAAATGGCTGAACATGTTTATAGAAATTTAATGGAATATTATTGTATCACAAGAAATGATGAATATGATGAACTTATAGAAATATAGGAAGACATACAATAATGCAAAGAAGCAATTATAATGGAAATACAAATTTAAAGATTTTCCCTGCCCCTAGGCCCTTTGATAGGCTTAAGAGACTCTGTAAACCTTCTTTAATTTGAAAATATACTCTGCCCCCTAATAGGCTGAATGTGGTCACATGGAGCCAGTGGCAGGAGGCTTGGTTTTCAGGAATGACCACACCTAGATGTTGTGTGATTGGGCAGTGGGTCAAGAGGGTTGTTACATTCTCTGAGCCAGGAGAAGGCTATATAATCTCTGATGTGAGGCTTTGCTTTGGGGCTCACTTTGAGAAGTGTGTGATTTGACCAGATGAGACTCTGGGCAGTCATTGAGAGGCTCCTGGCTTTGGAAACCCAGATGTTGATGCTTCCCTCTCTGGTAACTGTGATTTGTATTGATGTAATGGTTGGACAGTTTGGACTCCTGTCTGCTTGATCTGTCTGTTTCTCTGTCTTGTAAGTTCTGTCTGTATACTTTGAAGTTCGGGGTGCTGACTTTTTCCCCTGAACTAGGTAAATGACATATGTTTGATTGATTAAAGTAAGCTTGTTAACCCATTTTGAGTTGCTTTCCTTTAGAAAAGCAGATCTAAGAACCTGTGTTGGCAGCTACCCTGGGGATGTTGGGGTGCTGGCTACTACAGCAATATACAAAATAAATTGAATATTATAAATAAAAGCATCACTAAAAAATCCACAAAACTTGAACTAAATACATTGAATGATGATGGTACTGTACTATCAAAATTAAAATACATGTTGGTTCTTTCTGTTAAGAAACAATAGACTACGGGGTGGCTAGGTAGCACAGTGAATAGAACACTGGCCCGGGATTCAGGAGGATCTGAGTTCAAATCTGGCCTCAGACACTTAACACTCAACTAGTCGTGTAACCTTGGGAAAGTCACTTAACCCTAATTGCCCTTCCAAAAAAAAAAAAAGGGAGAAAAAAAAGAAACAATAGGCCACAAAAGTTTAAAGTGACATGTACTATCAGTTGCGATAATGCTATTTGGAAGCTTTTATGGTTTTCAGGGAATATATTTTATAAAGAGGCATTATTTCAGTACTTGTTAGGAAGCGTCTTCAGTATTAAATGTATCAATATACGTTTGCTACTTTTTGGAAAGAATAGTATTAGGAAGGCAAAAGTCCAGTGGCAGAAAAGGCTTTTAGTTAATGTTTAAAACAATTCAAAAAATCTTATAACTATGTAGAGAGCAAGAGGAAGATAAAAGAAGGTGTAAAAGACTTTTTTTCCATTCCCTGTATACCTACTTAAAATGTATAGGAGCCGGGAGGGGGGGGGGGGGCAGAGCCAAGATGGCGGAGTAGAAACAGCTCTTCCAAGCCTCTCTGCCCCCAGATTCCCCAGAAACTATGTAAAAAAGGACTGTGAACAACTTCTGGAGCCCCAGCACCCACAGAACAACACAGAGAAGCTAACCTCCCGCTGAGGACACCCCAGCAGCCCTGCAGGAAGGACCAGCGCAGCAGTCTGGGAGCCGGCAGCGCGCAGAGCGCAGGAGCCGAGCCAAGCCCAGGTCCGAGTGAGCCGAGGTTTTAGCTCCAGGGCGGCAGGGCCAGCAGCCAGCTGGAGGAACCCCAGAACACCAGGAGCTGTGGCGACTCCAGAATTATCAACATAGACATGCCTAGGACAAAGTAAGAGGTTAGTGTCCTATGGACTTTGGGGCCTGTATTTGGGGAATGCGTCAGCTCCCTCCCCTGGGGGCTAGAAGCCACTGAGGAGACACGCCATTTTGTAGTTTTCAGAGGCAGGTCTGGCTCCCAGCCTACAAATCGTGGGGAGATCCAGCGATCAGTCTTGGGGGGTAATCGCTCTTGCTTTAACCTCCCTGGATCTGGATTGTGATCTAGGGTGGAAGTTGTGGGTGGGTTTACAGCTTGCCAGAAACGGAAGTTGCCCCCCACACGTTCGGGACGAAAATTCCTCTATCTGGCCTTAAAGCCATAGTGTGGCAACAAGCCCCAAAGTCAAGCAATTAAGTGGCAACATGCCAAGGCAAAGGAAACAGAAAAATGCAACCCTAGACTCCTATTTTGGGGGCATAGAGCGGGAAAAGGACTGTGAGGTCAGAAGTCCTGCTCCAAAAGCCCCAGGGGAAAACATGAGTGGGTTGCAGGCCATAGAGGACCTTAAGAAGGACTTTAAAAATCAAATAAGAGAAGTGGAGGAAAAATTGGAAAGAGAAATGAGAAGGATGCAGGAAAAGTATGAAATGAGGGTCAACAGCCTGACTGAGGAAAACAACACCTTAAAAAACAGACTAACTCAAATGGCAAAGGAGGCCCAAAAGGGCAATGAGGAGAAGAATGCCTTAAAAAGTCGAATTTGCCAGATGGAAAAAGAATCTCAAAAGTTCACTGAGGAGATTCATTCCTTCAGAGTTAGACTGGAGCAAATGGAAGCTAGTGACTTTATGAGAAATAAAGATGCTGTTAAGCAGATCAAACAAACGAAAGATTAGAAGGCAATGTGAAATATCTCATGGGAAAAACCACTGACCTGGAGAATAGATCCAGGAGAGACAATTTAAAAATTATTGGACTACCTGAAAGCCATGATCAAAGAAAGAACCTAGAAATCACCCTTCAAGAAATTCTCAAGGTAAACTGCCCTGATGTTTTAGATCCAGAGGGCAAAATAGAGGTTGAAAGAATCCACCGATCACCTCCTGAAAAAGATCCCAAAAAGAAAACTCCCAGCAATATTATAGCCAGGTCCCAGAATCCCCAGATCAAGGAGAAAATACTACAAGCAGCCAGGAAGAAACAATTTCTATATTGTGGAAACACAATCAGAATAGCCCAGGACCTGGCAGCTTCTACACTGAGGGATTGAAGGGCATGGAATATGATATTCCAGAGGGCAAAAGAACTGGGAATGAACCCAAGGGTCACCTACCCAGCAAAACTGAGTATTTTGTTTCAGGGGAAAATATGGTCATTCAGTGGAATAGAGGACTTTCAAGCATTCTTGAGGAAAAAACCAGAATTGAATAGAAAATTTGACATCCAGACACAAGAAGGAAGAGATGCCTGAGAAGGTAATCAGGGAAAATAAATCAAAAGGAACTTATCTAAGTTGAACTATTTACATTCCTATGTGGAAAAGCAATAACTGTGATTGATGATATCTTTCTCACTATGAAAATAATGGAAGAAGGGTGTGTTCATATGAATACATATGTGAATGTGTGTGTATATGGTTACAGTTATATATGGATAGAGGGCATAGGTTGAATTTGTTGGGAAGGGAGAATACTCAAGGGATGAAATTATGAGGTGAGAGAGGAAAGTGGCAAGAGGAGATGGGGAGAGACAGGGTAGGGTAAACTATCCCATGTAGAAGAAGCAAGGGGAAGTGGTTGCAAAGGAGAATTGAATTTGGTTCAGGGAGAAAATGACATACATACTAAATGGGATATCTCAACCTGCACCAGGATAGGGGGAAGGGGGATGAGAGGAGGGATGATGGATGGGAGGGCATCCTTGGGGGGAGGGGAGGTTGGAAGTACCCACTATAGAAGAGGGACAGGATCATGTAGGGAATGGACCAGGTGGGGGTGGGATGAGTGGGAGGGAATTATAAGCAGCCTTGTACAATATATCTACTATGATAATGTTTTGCATAGCTAGACATGTACAACATATACTGAATTACTTATCTCCCAAGAGGGAATGGGTGACAAGGGGGGAAGGAAATGGATCTGAAATTTGAGGTCGTAACATTAAATGTTTCAAATATATATAAATACTATTATTAATACTCTTTTGCTTGTAATAGGGAGATAAGATGTGCAGGCATTGGGATGCAAAGACTCACCTTCCTCTAATGGAAAATTCGATGGGGGTATGGGAGAAGGTATGGGAGAGAGCAGATTGGAGGAAGCGATATCTTGTGGGATTACTATTCTGGGAGGTTGGGTAGGGGAATAATGGGGGGAAAATGATTGTAACTCAAAATCTGGTGGAAATGAATGATGTAAAACAGAAGTTATTAAAGCATTTGTTTAAAGTTTAAAAAAATGTATAGGAGCAAAACAAAAGCAGAACTGTTGTTGTTCAGTTGTTTCAGTTGTGTCCAACTCTTTATTGTTCTCATTTGGAGTTTTCTTGGCAAAGATGCTGGAATTGTTTGTCATTTCCTTCTCCAGTTCATTTTATAGATAAAGAACTGAGGTCAACAGGGTTAAGTGACTTGCCCAGGATCACATGCCTAGTACGTGTCTGAGGCTGGATTTGAATTCAAGTTTTTCTGACTCTGGACTTAGATAATCTAGAGCCTCATAAATAAGACTTAGAACCATTCAAGGATTCTGTCTAATAATTCACACAGTACAAATGAAGTGGATGAAGAATATGATCCAAGTTATACTGCAGGCTCTGAAGAACTGAAAATTAGTATCACCCAGAGAGCAATGGAGGAGTTAATGGTGGGTGAAAGCAGGCTTTAAAATTACAGCAAATTACCAAGTAGAATAAGAATAAAAGTTTTCATCAAAAATGTATGAAATAGAAAATGGACTGGTCATGTGGCAAGACCAAGGCATAACCTATAAATAGCCCATTTATTACATCTTCTTTTGCTATCACAAATAAAGGAAGGCCTCTAGCATCTGAGATGGACCTCCTGTAAAGAATTTATGGTAGGATCCAGATAAGATTTCAAAGAATGGACAAAAGTGGGTTGTGATTTTCACCTTTGGAGAGAACACTTACTTCCATGAGCACACAGATTTACTCAAGAATTTGGATAATAGATGCAGAAAGTCAAATGGACTAGAAAAAAAAAAGAACCACATTGAATATTGCTTCGACAATAAAGATGATTTTTTTCTAAGTTAAAACCAAACCTCTCCAAAATGACTTTGGTTTCTCTTGGTTCTCCACATAACCAACTTCTTCCCAGCCATAACCAACCTCTACAGGACATTTTCTCCTATTTAGGAGACTACTAAATATATTTTTACAGCATGAAGCTTCCCTTTGATTAGAATTTAGGAAATTCTTAGGGCTGTGAAATTCTTTCATGAGACCAACTATTATATTACAAGTTGTGATAGGATAGTAGCTTCCTGAGGTAACTCCCCAACATGACTTTCTCCCCACATAACAGTCCCCATGCAACTTTTTTCAACCCCAGCAATCCTAGCAGCTTCCCTGGTAAAAGTTTCTCTACTTACCTGATTGGCCTCAGCTTCTCTGACAGAACTTCCTGGCCTGGGTCTATAAAAAGTGAAGCCATATGGGCATGAAGCCTCATAGATTTAATGTGATCCCCATACCATAAGATACTCTATAAACCAGGGGTGGAGAACATGTGGTTCCAAGGCCACATGTGGCCCTCTAGTTCCTCAAGTGGGGCCATTTGACAGAATCCAACCCAGAGGGCCTCACTGGAGGACCTAGAGGGCCACTTGGGGCCTCAAGCCTGCAAGTTCTCCACCCCTGCTGATGACTAATTGACCAGAGGCATTTTCAGATAAAGAACTGGGAGGAGGCATATCTAGAGAAACTAATTGCTAAGGTATCCTGGCTGTATGTCTTTGTTGCATATCTTTGCTATGGGTGGGCAAAGTAAATATCCTTCTTTGTTAAATATTCTGTGCCTTGGGAGTGACTTATTACTTCCCTACATAGAACTGGAACTAAGAGAGTGCTGGCTTTAAAGCCACGCCTACAAAACATGCTTGCCTAGGTGATGAGTGAAACATCTCTCAACCCTACTTATATAACTATTCACTGATTTTGAAGGGCTCCTGTACATTTGTGCTTGTTAATCTTTTTATAAACAAGAAAAATGGGGTTCACTTAAGGTCTACTTGGGAATGCTATATCCTGCCTTGTCAAGTGTATGGATTTCTTTTGCCCCTGATGACAGCATGGCAAAGGGGAAAGAGAACTGAATTTCGGGTCAGGGAGCCTTGGGTCAAATGGCATTCCTGCTACTTGCTACCTCTGTGACAGTGGGTAAGTCACTGAACCTCTCAAGGCTATAGGTTCTTTGTAAAGCAAAGGATTTGGACCAGACAATCTTTGAGTTCCTTTCTAAGGCTTAATCTATGTCTTCCCTGCATGAGATTATACTGCCTTTATACCTACTATTTCCTTCAAGATTGCACAGGCAATATCTTTTATCTGAAGCTTTCATATTTATTTTTGTCTATGTTATCTCCCCTGATATAAACTCTGGGAGGGCAGGGATTAATCATTTTTTTTGTCTCTATCCTGAGAATCTAGAACAATGAGTGGTGCATAGTGTTGGACACAATTCCACTTTCCCCTTCCCTTCATAGATTTGTAAAAGGGAGAACTCCATCTTCCCCTTCCTTAATTGATCTGTAAACAAGCCCTTCCTTTCCCTTGATCTGTGGGCAGGAGTTCCAGCCTAGGGTTTCCCTCTGGCAGGAAATTCAAATGTATACTGACCAATCACTGATTGTAGTTTCAAATGCACACTGACCAATCACTGTAGTTTCAGCTTACATCACTGTAATTTCAGCTTACATAACCTGACTATGGAACCTCTATAAAACTGGCACAATGTCTGTGCAAAAGCACTGTCTGATTTGGGTGACCATGCACCCCAACAGTCCCATGGTAATAAAATCCACTTTTAAAATTTAATCTAGGGGATCTTCTGTCTCACTTTTATTGGGGTACAACACATAGTAGGTACTTAATAAGTCTTTATTTAATAAGTCCTTATATTATTTAATATAAGTCCTTAATAACTCCTGATATTATTTATTCCATCATTCACAGGATCATTGCATTAGCTTCTAAAGTCACCAGATTGTTGTTGCTGCTGTCATTCAATCATTTCAGTTGTGTCCAACTCTCTGTGACCCTATTTGAGATTTTCTTGGGAAAGATACAGGAGTGCTTTGTCATTTCTTTCTCTAGCTCATTCTATACAAGAAAACTGAGACAAATAGGGTTAAGTGGCTTGCCCAGCATAGTAAGTGTCTGAGTCTAGATTTGAACTCAAGTTTTCCTGACTCCAGGCCTGGTTTTCCATTCACTGTACCACCTAGTTTCCTATTACCAGAATAGGCAGAACCATATTTAAAATTTCCCAAGCAAATGCAGATCAAACCTATATTTGCCAATGACATACTTACCCTGTCTCTTTGTTGTACTTCCATCTTGCATGGAGAGATAGAGTTCTACCAAGTCCTTTGATAATATGAGGTAGATCTGCCACCAAACTTGTTGGTTTGTTTTGCATATTCATAGGACTTCTATAAAAAAAAAAGCTTTGTCAATCATTCAGTACTACACTATGGGTAATTACTATTATTATTTTGTTGCTGTTGTTCAGCTGTGTTGGGGACTCTAGCACTCCAGGCCCTTCTATGATGATTGTTACTCTTTTCTAGATATGGCTTTCAATGAGATCCTGAAAAATGAAAGAATATTTGGTTCTTTGGGCATTTTCTACCTATTTCAGCCAATGGAGAACTTCTCTTTGCATGGTAATTTTTTTTTAAACCCTAGAAAAGACTTTGTACCCTTCAAGCAGTTTTAAAATTGTCCATAATACTGTGTTTTCCATAGCACAAAGCCAGAGAGTGTGGTAGTAGAGATATTATTCTCTCTGTTTTATAGATGAAGAAGTAGACAAAAAGATTAAGTGACTTACTCAGTCCACAAAACTAGCTAGTAATAGGCACATTGAGAAGCTGCATAGTGCAGTAGATAGAGTGATGAGCCCAAAGTCAGGTAGACCTAGGTTCAAATTTTACCTCAGAGGATCCTGGGCAAGATGACCTCTGGTGATCCTGGGCAAAGCAGTTAACCCTATTTGCCTCAGTTTCCTCATCTGTAAAATAAGCTGGAGAAGGAAATGGAAAACAACTTCAGTATTTTTGCCAAGAAAATCCCCAAAAAGGGTTCACAAAGAGTCTGATGCAAACAAATAACAAAAATAAACACATCACATATCTTAAAAGCCCAGGTCTCCTGTCTTCTCACCAGCGCTCTTTCTATTAGACTAGTCTTCATTCCTTGTATAAAATCATTGGTCCACATAATGATGAGGCAAGAATTGTTTACTTACACACACAGGATCAAACTTAGAAGCCCAGGTAGAGCTAGGGTTCTATTACATTATCACCCCAAATACCTTCTAGTTAGGCTGGGAAAATACCAGATCTTTGTTTCAGATTCAGTTTGGGGGGCCAGATGAATGGTTGATTCCAGAGAGAAAGTGTTTCCAACTGATTACTGCAAGAGACTAAACCAGCATCAAGCTTGTGAATCTAAGATCTCCTGCACTACCCCCTCCCCATTCACTAGTTATTAGAGAACAATTCTATGTTTCTGGCACACAGCAAGCATTTAATAAATGTTTTATATATCTATCATCTATCTGTATACCTAGCTCTCTATCTGTATATCCATCTCTCTATCATGTATCTGTCCATCCATCCATCCATCCATCCATGCATTCATCATCTACTCTTTCCAGATTCTTGCATTTTGCCTTCACCTCCTTGCTTAGGTAATCAGTCTTAGAAAATTCTTGTTAGAATGAATATTCTGCTCTATACACTATCAACTTGGCTTATATTAATCCTTTGATTACTTGAACAGATTTCTGGGAATTTCTGGATTTCTTCTGAGGAAATGACATCTAAGGTTAGGAAGAGGGCTATCCATTTTTTTCCCTTTGAAATGTATTCTGTATTTCTTTCTCACCTGCTGAAGTTATTTTCCCCCTTTAAAATCAAGCTCAAATCCTGCTTCCTTTATGAAGTCTAGTACAATGGAAGTTCCTTGAGGACAGGGGCCATTTTATTTTGGTTTTGTATTAACAGCCCCTAGTATAGTGTCCTGTACGTAGTGGGGGCTTAATGCATATTTGTGGAATTGAATCTTTCATAAGAGGAAGAGTGATGTAATGCAGAGGTGTCAAATACATGACTCACAATACTCCCAGTTGTTGCCAGAACCAGACTAAAATGCAATTGTGAAATTTAATAAAATTTTAAAAAACTAAATATAGGTAATACTACATTTTATAACTAAGCCAATATGAGACCTCCAGGGATCATTATGTATGGTTTAGTGGTCCCTGTTTCTATTTGAATTTGACACCAGTGTAGCATAGATAGTGTGGATGTAGTAGAAGCCTTGGTTCAAATCTTGCTGTAGCAGCAAGTACCCCAGCATCCCCAGGGTGGCTGCCAACACAGGTTCTTAGATCTGCTTTTGTAAAGGAAAGCAACTCAAAATGGGTTAACAAGCTTACTTTAATCAAACAAACATTTATATCCTAGTTCAGGGAGAAAGATACAGACAGATCAAATAGACAGGCTTCCAAACTGTTCAGCCATTATCAATATCAAATCACAGTTACCAGAGAGGGGAGCATCAACATCTGGGTTTTCAAAGCCAGGGGGCTCTCAACAACAGCTTCCCAGAGTCTCATCTGGTCAAATCACACAACACTTCTCAAAGTGAGCCCCAAAGCAAAGCCTCAAATCAGGGATTATATAGTATTCTCCTGGCTCAGAGAATGTAACCACCCTCTTGACCCACTGCCCAATCACACAGCATCAAGGTGTGGTCATTCCTGAAAACCAAGCCTCTTACCACAGGCTCCATGTGACCACATTCAGCCTATTAGGGGGCAGAGTATATTTTCAAATCAAGGAAGGTTCTCAGAGTTACTTAAGTCAATCAAAGTCTCTTAAGCCAATCAAAGGGCCTAGGGGCAGGGAAGATCTTCAAATCTGCATTTCCATTACACTTGCCTAGCACACTAGTTGTGTACTTAACTCCCCTGAGCCTCAATTTCATCCTTTCTAAATCTGAAATAATAATGAAAGCACTTACCTCACAGAACTATGGTGAGGATTGAATGAGATAATGTATGTAAAGTGCTTTGCAAACTTTAGAATAGAAATATGAGCCATCATTAGCCCCTCAGCGGAGTTATTTCTCTGTCTCTGTTATTCTCTCTACCTTTGTCTCTGTCACTGCCTCTTTCTGTCTCTCTGTGTTTCTCTCTTGTCTGTCTTTCTCTCCCTCTGGAACTAAAATTTTTCACTCTCGCCCCCCCCCCCCCTTCTCATTCTGTCTCAGTGTCTCTGTCTCTGTCTCACTCCCTCACACTCCCTCTTGCTCTTGCTTTCACTCTCACTCTCCACTTTGTTTGTTTCATTGCTCTTCATTCGTATTATTGTGTTTGGGGTTGCAGTTATTTCTGTGCCATTCCTGCTCTGCATACAGTCAATGAACTTGTAAAGTCTTTGAAGGTGCCACTCACGGTCCTATTTAGCTTTATAATCTCAGCGTTCATGGTAATACTGCCTCTTGTACATAACAGAAACTTAATAAATGTTTCTTGAATTAAATCTCTGCCTTTCCCTATTCAACATCAAAATCGTACTGCAGAAGCTCTTCCTCGCATATCTGCATTACTGCAATAGTGTCCTATCTTTCCTCCCTGCTTCCATTCTCTATGTATCAGTCCATCCTATACTCTCTATCAGATTAATCTTCCCGTAATGCCACTTTTAAGCACATCATGTTCCAAAACAGTTAATGGGTCCCCACTATTTTCTTGTAGAATACAAATTCTTTAGATTCAAGGGCCTCTGCAATTTGGCCCTACCCTTCCTGTCCACCCTCATTTCCTATATAAAATTTCCACTCAAACCAGGCTGCTGTAACTGTCTCCCAAATGCACCATGTTATTTCTGTCATACTTTTACTCACACTCTTTTCTCGGCCTGGAATGTCCTCTTCCCTCCCTTCCTCCTACCTCTTCACAACCCACCCGTCAGATCCACACCCCATCTTCAACCTGCTCTGACAAATCCGGCCCACACTAATCTCTCCCTTTTCTAAAACGCTAGAGTTGGGAGCATTCATTTTTAGCCCATAATAACCTACTGCTTTGTATAATAGAATAATGAAAACATAAAGAACATTAGAAATCATCTAGCGTGGTTTGCCTCCCCATAGAAAAGAACACTGAGCCCCTGATGCATTAGCTTTCACCTTCTTCTGCCAAGAACCAGGACCACTTCTCAGATATCTTCCTGTCATATGACAGGAAGATATCTGAGAAGCGGTCCTGGTCATATTCCTTACTCTCTGGCTATCACCACCATCCCTCTTCCACAGGAAACTTAGACTCCCTCTCTGGCTTCCCCCACCTCCTCCTTCCATAAGATCCTTGGTATATACTATTGTTCATCATTAGAATGTAAACTCTGGAAGGCCCAAAGCCTTTCTAGCTTGCTTGTATAGGTATTTCTAGCTCTTAGCATGTGATAAGTGCTCTAGCCAACAGTGTGCTAGTCAATGTTTAACAAACAACTCTCTACCTCCCCTTCCCCCACAAAAAAACCTATATGCCTATCCTAGCTTTAAGTTTGTTTTGTATTATCTTATCTTCATCACTTTCTTAAGTCTAGAAAATCAACAAAACAATAAATCATGCATATAGTTAGCCAAGATGTAATATAAATACTCATACTGAAAGTCAACATTTGACTCCACCTTAGCCTGTTGGAGCTGATTCCAACAGACCACTTTCATGACTCTATGTATCTATGTGTGTATTTATGTATTTGTGTATCTATCTGTCTATCATCTATCTCTTTATATCTAATCTATATCTATCATTTATCTATATATCATCTCTCTAATCTATCTCTATCACTCTTATATTATATCTATCATCTCGGTCATCTATCTAATCTATATCTATTCATCTCAGAGAAGTTAAGTAATTTGTGCAAGTTCACTCACCTAGGTAGAGGAAGAGCTACAACAGGATCACAGAGTTGTTTTTGTTCATCCTTCATTATGGAAGAGGACCAATGACATCACAAGGGTAATGTCTTGACTTGCACATGAATTGGATTTGAGTGAGGCACTCAGCTCTCTGAGCTCGCACTTCAGCCCTCTCTCCACTAAACTAAAACAAGCTGAGCACTAGTTGAAGGAACTAAAGATTTTCATCCTTGAAAGAATGTAATTTGGGGACTAGGATAATGGATGGTAAGTATTTGAAAGAAGAGGGATTTGGCTTTTTTTTTTCTTTGACCTTGAGGGCAGAACTATGAGTAATGAATGTGACTTAGAAAGGCAGGTTTTGGTTCACATAAGGAAAAGCTGCTTAACAATTAGAGGAGTCTAACAGTGGAATGGGCAGCTTTAGGAAGCAGTGGGCTTTCCCTCATTAAAGGACTTCAAGCAGAAGCTAACTGATCTCTGTTATTCAAAAAAGGAATTATTTTTCAGGTGTAGGTTTGAATAGATGGCAGAATTGAAATAGCTCAAAAGAGATGCAAGATGCACAAATTTAGAGAACCACCTTAAATGTTCCCATGGACCATTTGTGCCTAATCTATGCTAGAACATTCCAAGTTCATATTGGTCTGATCAGCCACAGCCAGACACAATGAAACTTGACTCAAGCACAGTGATGTCATTTTGGTCCTCTTTGAGAATGAAAGACAACAACCAGTGCCTAGATGGTCCTTTGGAATGAGATTCTGTAACACTGTGAGCCAACCCTGTACATATGTTCAATGGTAGGATAGATGCTTTAGGAAATGAATATAAAACATAGTCCCTGTCCTTACTGGGATGATAATCTAACTATAGAGATTATAGTAAGGTGTGAAGCAATTTGTAAACAATATAACAATATTTAAGCAAGTGTTAAGTAGGGACAATATAAGACAATGTACAGTCATCCCTTTCACATCATGACTTTCCCCATCATGGTTTTGATCTATCATGGGTTGGCATAAGAGATGAAATGAGAATTTGGGGGGAGTTTTGTAGGAGCCACAGATGACATGCAAAGACTAGTAGACAACACAAAGTTTAGAAACTCAGAAAAGCATAAAAATTATGCATATTATTGCATAATATCAATATATTTTATCTTTTACTACTCTAATAATTCACACTTCTTCTCTGGTATGAAGGAAGGGATAGCCAAAAATTTACATAGATTTTTCCTGATTGCAGGGGAGCCACAGCCCTAACCCCCATGATATGGAAGGAATAACTGTATAAGCAGGTATTAAATGAGGAGGTATTGCTGCTGAATTCCATGGGTGCACAAAGACAGAAGAGATTGATGTAGGCAGAAGTTGGGCAGAGGTCAATGTTAAACTGGAGGAGAAATAAGACATAAAGCAGAACTCGAGGAAAATGTTCACAGAATTCTGTCAAGGACAAAGAATCTCATTTCTAGCCATCATTTGCTAGAGCAAAATATGTCTAAAAATCTCTTGTCACTATTAATAACCTTTCAGATCTTATTTACTGAGTACCTCCCCTCCCCCTTGAAAAATAAAAACATTAAAAAATAGCATTGGGTTATCTAGTTCCTCCCCATTCACTTCACCTCCCTTCTTGAAAAGATCTTTTCCCACACAAATCTGAAGGAATAATAATAATAACTAACATTTATATTCTGTCATTCAATAAACATTTAAGCATAAGCTGTGCAAGGCCCTACATTAGGTGCTAAGAATACAAAAATGAAAATAAGACAGTCCCTACTTTTAAGGAATCATCATTCTAGAGTGTTGTACCCAAATGACGTGAGACAGAAGATCCCTGAGATTGAATTTGAAGTAGATTTATTACTGTGGGGTTGTTGGGGTACATGGCTACCCATATCAGACAGTGGGTTGGCACAGACAGCATGCTGGTTTTTAAAGAGGTTCCATAGCCAAGTTATGTAAGCTGAAACTACAGTGATTGGTCAGTGTACATTTGAATTTCCCACCTGCAGGAAACCCAAGGCTGAAACTCCCACCCATAGATCAATTAGGGGAAGGGTAGGGGTTGTGCTTGCTTACAGAACAATTGGGGAGGGGAAGGTGGAGTTGTCTGCTTTACAGATCAATTAAGGGAAGGGGGAAGGTGGAGTCCTGTCCAACAAGAGAAGCACTATGGTATGGTATATAGAAAACTCAACTAGGAGCCCGAAAGACCTGTGTTCAGACCATTCCTCAGATACTTACTAGCTGTGTGACTTTGGGAAAATCACTTTATATCTGTAAAAGGGGGATAAATAACAGTGCCTATCTTTCAAGGTTTCTGTGAGGATCAAGCCAGGCAATCAATGGTGGTAAGCTCTTTGTAAAACCTCAGGTTTTATACAAATGCTAACTACTGATACTTTATGGAACTGAGGTGCTAGTCACTGATCCTTAACAATGGAGGAAACATAGCTGATGGGGGCTAAGCCAATGATTTAATGGTATTATAGAAAAGATACCACAACCCCATCGATGACCAGTGACACTGACCTCCTTGCTTTTCCTTGCACAAGACACTCCATCTCCTGAGGTCATGCATTTTCAGTAGCTATATCTCATGCCTGGAATTTTTTCCCCTCCTTATCTCCATTTCCTGATATCTCTGGTTTCCTTCAAGTTTCAGCTGAAATTCTCCTTTCTACAAGAAGGCTTTAGGAGTTCTAACCTAGCAGCTCTCATACATAAATATGAGATTTATGGTAAACTGCCTTGAAAGAACAGAATGACCCCAGCTAATTTACCACCATTTAAACCATTATGAAATATCTTACTATCTCTACAGCAAGCACTAGATTGTCATGGTTACAAAGGAAATTAAAAATCTGTTATCCACCCTTTAAGAGTTTATATTCTATACAATACATGGATGAATATATACTGTTTACAGTGTTTCAACAAAAAATAATAATTATTCAGTTCACTTAAAGTCACTTAGAACACCTATTTCTGTTCACTTCATTTTGCATGAGTTCATTTAAGTCTTCCTTATCTATTCTACACCATCCTTCTCATCATTTCTTATAGTACAATAGCATTCCATCATAAATATATTCCAGAAGTGATGGGCATCCTTCAATTTCCAATTCTTTACCACGGCAAAAAGAGTTGTTATAAATATTTGGGTACAAATAGGTCTTTTTCTTTTTCCTTCGATCTCTTTAAGATATAGACCTAGTAGTAGTATGGGTATGCACGGTTTTGTTATCCTTTGGGCATAGTTACAAATTTTTCTTCAGAATGGTTGGAGTAGTTCACAACTCCTCCAACAATGATTGTGTCCCAATTTTTTTCATATCCCCAATGTTTGTCATTTTCCTTTTCTGTCATATTAGCGAATCTTATAGGTATGAGGGGGGTACCTCAGAGTTGTTCTAACTTGCATTTCTCTAATCAACAGGGATTCTGAGCATTTTCCCCTATATTATAGAGAGCACTGATTTCTTCTTCTGAAAACTACCTGTTCATATCCTTTGGCCATGTCAACTGCGTAATGACTTAATAATTTTACAAATTTGACTCAGTTTGCTATATACTTGAGATATGAAGCCTTTATCAGAGAAACTTGCTGTAAAAATGTTTCCCTATTTTCATGCTTTCCTTCTAATCTTGGTTGCATTGGTTTTGTTAGTATAAAACTTTTTCTAATTTAATATAATTAGAATTATCTGTTTTACTTTCTGTGATTATCTCTCTCTTATTTGATAATAAACTCCTTCCTTATTTACAGATCTAACAAGTAAAATTTCCCATACTCTCCTACTTCTCTTATAATATCATCTATTCTGTTTAAATCATGTATCCATTATCACCTTATCTCTGTATACAGGGTGAGATTTTTGTCTATACCTGATTTCTACCAAACTGCCTTCTGGTTTTCCCAGAAATTTTTGTCAAATAGTGAGTCCTTGTCCCAAAAGTTTTGATCTTTGGGTTTATCAAACAGATTACTCTGGTCACATCCTACTGTGTGCTGTGTACCTACTCTATACCACCCATCAATCATTCTGTTTCCTGTCTAATAACATATTACTTTCATGATTATTGCTCAAAAGTTTGAGATCTGATACTAGTAGGCCAATCTTCCTTCACATTTTTTACATTGATTCCCTAGACATGTTTGACCTATTGTACTTCCAGATTAATTTTGCTAGCTCTAAAAAGTAATTTTTTGATAGTTTCTTATGGCACTAAATAATTAACTTAATTTAGGCATAATAGTCATTTTTATTATATTGGCTCAGTCTACACATGAACACTTAATATTTTTCCACTTGTTTACATCTGATTTTGTTTGAAGAATATTATATAATTGTGTTTATATAGTTCCTGGGTTTATCTTGGTAAATAAACTCCCAAATATTTTATATTGGCTGCACTGATTTTAAATGGAATTTCTCTTCCTATCTCTTGCTACTGAACTTTTTTAGTAATGGATAGACATACTAATAATTGGGTTTATTTTACTCCCTGCAACTTTGCTAATGTCCTTAATTGTTTCAAATAGTTTTTTTTTATGCTTCTCTAAGTATATGATCATATCATCTTCAAAGAGTGATAGCTTTGTGTAATTATTGCCTATTCTCATTCAATTTCTCTTTCTTCTTTTATTGCTATAGTTAGCATTTCTAGTACAATATGGAATAATAAATAGGGATAATGGACATTTTTGCTTTAACTGTGATCTTAAGAAGTTTTCTAGCTTATTACCAATACCAATAATGCTTGCTGATGGTTTTAGATAGATACTGCTTATTATTTTAAAGAAATCTCCATTTATTCCTATGCTTTCTAAGTTTTTTTTTTAATAGTAATAAGGGTAGTATTTTAGCAAAATCTTTTTCTGCATCTACTTAGATAACTTTACAATTTTTTTTTTTTTTTGCTTTTTTGGATGGGGGAAGGCAGGGAAATTAGTGTTAAGTGACTTGCCCAAGGTCACACAGCTAGTAAGTGTTAAGTGTCTAAAGCTGGATTTGAACTCAGGTCCTCTTGACTCCAGGGCTGGTGCTCTATTCACTTTGCCACCTCGCTGTCCCAATAATCTTATAAATTTTGTTGCTTTTGTTATTGATATGGTCAAATATGCTGAAAGTTTTTTCTAGTAGAGAACCAGTCTTGCATTTCTGGTATAAATCTCACCTAGCCATAATCAATGATCTTTATAATATATTGCTTTAATCCCCATGCTAGTATTTTATTTAAGTTGGTTTGCAGTTTTCTTTCGTGTTTTGCTCTTCCTGGTCTAGGTATCACTGCCATATTTATGTAATGAAAGGAATTTGGTAGGACTCCTTCTTTGCTTATTTTCCCCCAAAATAATTATTCTTTAAAGATTTGGTAGAATACACTTGTGAATCCATCTGGCCCTGAGAATTATTCTTAGAGAGCTCATTGATAGCTTGTTCAATTTCCTTTTCTAAGATAGATTTAAGTGTTCTATTTCTTCTTCCATTAATCTAAGGAATTTTTTTTTTTTTGGTAAATAGTCATCCATTTCACTTAGATTGTCAGATTTATTGGCATATGATTGGGTAAAATCTCTTTATAATTGCTTTAATTTCAACTTCATTGGTGGTGCATTTATACTTTTCATTTTTGATTGTGGTAATTCAGTTTTTTTTTTTTTTAAATCAAATTAGCCATTGGTGATCTATCTTACTGGAGTTATTTCATAAAATGAACTCCTAGTTTTATTTCTTAGTTTAGTGTTTTTCTTTTCTTTCAGTGTTATTAATCTCTCCTTTGATTTTCAGGGTTTCCATTTAGGTATTTAATTAGGGATTTTTAATTTGTTATTCTTTTTTAAATTCCATTCTCAATTCATTGATCTGCTCTTTCTCTATTTTATTGGTGTAGGTTTTAGAGATATAAATTTTCCCCTTAGTACTGCTTAGTACTTTCCCCTTAGTACTACTAAAGTACGTCTTTATCTCATAAATTTTGGTATGTTATCTCATTGTCATTCTCTTTAATGAAATTATTATTATTATCATTTGCTTTTTGGAGGGCACTTGGGGTTAAGTAACTTGCCCAAGGTTATATGACTAGGTTTTTTTTTGTGTGTGTGTTGAGTGTCTGAGGCCGGATCTGAACTCAGGTCCTTATGACTCCAGGGCCAGCGCTCTACTGACTGTGCCACCTAGCCTCCCCTTTAATGAAATTATTGATTGTTTCTATTATTTGTTCTTTGACCCATTCATTCTTTGGAATTAGATTATTCAGTTTCCAATTAACTTTAATATATATATTTCTATTACCCTTTATTGATTTTATTGCATTATGATATGAAAATGATGCATTTGATATTTCTGCTTTTCTGCATTTGTTCCATTATGACCTTATCTCAGTATATAGGGTGAACTGTTTGTCTATACCTGGTTTCTACCAAACTGCCTTCTTGTTTTCACCCCAAATTTTTTGTGAAAGGTTCATGTACATTTGAGAAAAAGGGGATATTACTTTCTATTGCCATTCAATTTTCTCCTGAGATCTCTCATATGTAACTTCTAAAATTTTGTTCATATCCTTAACTTCTTTCTTATTTTATGGTTAGATTTATTTGGTTGTAGACAAGAAAGTAGAGTTCCTTTAATGACATAGTTTCATTGTCTAGTTCCTCCTATAACTAATTTAATTTTTCCCTTAAGAATTTGGATGGTGTGCTATTTTGTACATATATATTTAATATTAATATTGTTTCATTGTCTGTATTGTCTTTTAGCAAGTTGTAGTTTCCCTGATTACCTTTTTAAAGTAGGTCTATTTTTGCTTTTGTTTTATCTGAGAACATAACTGCTACCCCTGCCCTTTTTCAGATCTCTTTCTAGAGGTGACTGGTGGATTCTTTCAGTTTCTATTTTACCCTCTGGCTCTAGGATGTTAGGGTACTTTTCTTTGATAAATTCTTGAAATATGATGCCTAGTTGTTATCATGGGTGTCAGGTAGTCTAATAATTCTTAAATTATCTCTCTTTGATCTATTGTCTAAGTTGGTTGTTTTTAATGAGATAGTTCATATTTTCTTCTATTTTTTTCATTCTTTTGATTTGTATTATTGTTTCTTGATGTTTCATGGAGTCATTAGCTTCTAGTTGCCCAATTCTAATTTTTAAGGAATTATTTTCTCCAGTGAGCTTTTATATCTTGTTTATACTTTGGTCAATTCTGCTTTTTAAGAAGTTCTTTTCTTCAGCACTTCTTATACCTCCTTTTGCCAAATAGTTTACTGACTTCTCACAATTTTCTTATATCACTCTCAATTCTTTTCCTATTTTTCCTCTATATTTTTGTTTGATTTTAAAAATCTTTTTTGAGCTCTTCCAAGAATTCTTGTTGGGCTTGTGTCCAATTTATATTTTTCTTTGAGGCTTTGCTTGTAGTTGTCTTGACAGAGACATTTTCTTATGAGTTTGTGTCCTTATTTTTCCTATTACCATAGTGACTTTCTATGGTCAGATTCTTTTATTGTTGTTGTTGTTATTGCTATTTGCTTATGCTTGCCAGTCTATTTATTGACTTTTAGCTTCATTAAAGTTGAGTTGTCCTTCCAGGGTGAAGAGGGCACTTTCCCAAGCTTCAGCATTTTTGTATTGCTATTTTTAGAATGAATTCTGGCTGTCTCTAAGTTTTTGGTTCTTTTCAAGGTGGTATTATCCAAAGAAACATGGTTACTGCTCTGGCTTGTGCTCTGGTCTTTACCCAAGAAGGGACCTTTTTCCCCTAGAGCTGCAAGTGCTAGTGCTCCTCTTGGCCCTGTCACTATGACTGGGCTCCCTACTCTCCTAAAACTACAAGTACTAGTGCTCCTTTCTACCTTGGAACTGCAAGCAGGTTCCCCGATTCCTTGTGACCAACCAAAAGCACTCTTTTCCACTTTTTAACTATGATCTGGAATTGTAATTGGAAAATGCAACAAGCTCCTACACCTAGTGCCAGCAAACTCCCATAACCTTCTGACCGGATATCAATCCCTCTTACCATCCCTGGGCTGAGAGTTCCTAAAGCTGCTGCTGGGACAATCACATCCAATGTCTGTTGCTGGTATCGTCATTGAGTGTGCTGCACTCTGGACTGGGTCCTTGGTGTCACAGACCTCTCCTGCCAAGCTCCGAAGTTGTCTTGACAGGAAAAATATGTTACCCTAACCTTGAGTTGGCTCTGCGATTCTAGAAATGGATTTGAGACATTATTTTAAAGTCATTTGGAGAGATTATGTTGGGAGAGTTCAGGTGAGCTGTTGCCTGTACTCTACCATTTTTGCTCTGCCCTACTGTAAAATTTTAAGGAAATCATGACCTCATCAATTTCCATTCCATACTCCCTCCCTTCCCATCCCAGTTACAATGGAATAACCTCAATGTATCACGTTTGGGAAAGCAAACAAGTCAGGTGTACACTAATAAAACGCCATCATTCAAATCCCTATGCCATTTAAACCTAGAAAAGAATAATTTAGGGAGGGGATATTTAAATGCAATCCTGTCCAACCCTTTTCCTTTCCCAAAGTACTTTTTATCTATAATTTAAAGTGCACAGAAACACAATAAACCCTGAAAATAATACATGTTTTACTGTTGACATAAAAAAACAGTTCTTGGCACCACCAACTGTCAGTTTGTTTTTATAACTCCCCAGGTAAAACAGGTTATGCTCAAAGTGTGTGGCATGGGAGCTTTGTTCATAAAAGTACACAATGACATAAAAGTTTATTAGCCTAAATTCTCCTAGGGTTGTAGCCAATAGAGAATGAAGACAGGATGATATGTTTTAATATGAGCGTATTCTGACTTGTAAACCTCAATAGGCAAGGCAATTTCCTCTTCAGTTATGGCCATGTTTAAAACAGGTCCCTTATTTTTTCACAGTTAAGAACAAGAAAGATAATTTCAATGGAGAATGAGAAGTTGAAAATTTAATTTTCTGCTTATAACAGACTAAATGCATGTGCTTTCAGTATTGTGTATGCGTATTGCTATCTCCCTGATGTAGTTTTTTTCCCCCAGAGGAAATACTATATAACAGAAGATAACTATAAGAACAGTAAATGGAAAGGACTAAAAATTTGAAACAAAACTTGGGATAGTGCTGTACATAGAGGAGGCATTTCAGACAGACGGATTTAGACAGACGGATATAGACAGACAGACAACTATAGACAAATAGGTAGCTAGATGATAAATAGATGATTGATTTACTGTAAATAGAAAGCTAAATAGAAGCCTATGGTAGAAAACTCTACCTCCTCATAAATTCCTAGGTAAATTTAACTGTACCTTACCTGTCTGGAGTCCTTAGAACAGAATTTTATAGTTCCAACCAATTTTATCAGGTTCCAAAGTTCCACAAAACAAAAGTTTAGAGCTATAAATTTACCTTTCAAAGCAACTAGTCTTTGTACTATGACATGATCTGATATCTTGACTCTGGACATTTACTATTAAATGCTCGGAGGAAATGCTGGCGAAAGAGCAGACTAAATAACTGTGGCATTATAGAGTAAAGAAATGAGAATGTATAAAAGTAGCCCTGTTGAATGGGAACCTTCCTTTCTAGGATTTTCTGAGTGAAAAAAAAAAAGACAATATACCATGCAGATGAGATGGCAAGAATCAAGGGTTTTAGTCCACAATGTACTCAGAATCATTCTGTACAGGATGTGGGGTGATAAAGGTACTCAACCTAAAGGTGCACTAAATTCAGTTGAGTATACAAAGTAATTGTCTTTCCATATTACAACAACACGTCTTCACTGCTTCTCAATCTGAAATATTCCTTAGCCATACTAACCCCATTCTACCATTGGTGGTTTTCTCCCTACGTCTCCATTGTGGGAAGGGGCCTAAACAACCAACCTTCATTCTCTTGCTGGTTTTGCTTCAGACTTTCCATACTTCTGCAGTATTCTCTCACTTGGATACTTGCTTCCCCACCCTCCTACACTCCTTTCTGTTCCCTTTTGTGTATTTTTTTCTCTTATAAGAATGTAAGCTCCTTGAGGGCAGGACTGTCTCTTTTTGCTTTTATTTATATTCCCAGTACTTAGTACAGTACCTGGCATATACTGAACACTCTATTATCATTATTTACTAGCACCTACTTATACAGAACTCTAGGCTGGGATTATAATAACTCATATTTATATGGTACATTAGAATTCCTTACAACAATTCTGTGAGGTAAGTGTTATATATAGTATTACCCCTACTTTAAAGGCAAAGGAGCTAAGGCCCCCAAAGTTAAATACTTTGTTCATGGTCACACAATTAGCAAATTTGACCCTAATCCCCTGATCTAAGTTGATTACTTTTGTACAGTACCAATAAAAGATAAAATAATTTAACTGAGACCTACTCCTTCATTGGGCATAATGCCTCCTACATAAATAACTATGGGGAAAAGATGAATGGGATAAAGAAGAATAAGCAAATTGTAGTTTCAGAGTTGGAAGAGACTTTAACCTCCATGTATCATAGCTCTCTTATTTTAAATATAAAGAGCTGAAGCCAGAGAACCTAAGTAACTTACCCAAGATACAGCTCCAGAACTTAGGAAAGAGATAGGGATGTGCTTGGGCCAGCTGTAAGTGGTGAGAGTTGATTGTTAAATTTTCACAGTGATCATTTACACCTCAGAAATTAGCGATTGCTACAAATTAAAGCTTGATTTATTGTTTTGTTAATTGTCTAGACTTAAGAAAGTGTTAAAAATGCCTATCAAACTTAAAAGTGGATGTCTATATTTTCTTCACATTGTCCTGTTGTTATACATATACATAGTGCACCCCTGTATGGCTATAAACATTGTTTGAGCTCAGTTCCTACTGAAGAAGCTAGAAGTAGTAGCTCAGGGAATGAAGTCAGCACAGCAACAGCAGCAACAACTGGTTTTTACATAATGTTCTAAGGTTTGCAAAGGGCTTTAAGAACCTTATCTCATTTGAGCCTCACATCACTCCTAAAGGCTGGTCAGAATTCATCTCTTCAGGGAAAATATTAGAAAACCTAGGATGCAAATAAGATTTTAAACAATGATATAGCAGGGGGGCTGCTAGGTGGTGCAGTGAATAGAGCACCTGCCCTGGAGTAAGGAGGACCTGAGTTCAAATTTGGGCTCAGGCACTTAACACTTACTAGCAGTGTGACCTTGGACAAGTCACTTAACCCCAATTGCCCTGCCTTCCCCCTCCAAAAAGAAAAAGAAAACAATGATATAGTGGGAAAAGCCCACTTAGGAGCTGAGAGATTTGCATCTCTAAACATAGCCATTTACTAGCTAGTTGGGTGAGCTGGAACAACTTAAAAAAATATATGTCCTTGCTTTTTTTTTTTTTTTTTTGGAGGGCAATTGGGGTTAAGTAACTTGCCCAAGGTCACACGGCTAGGTTTTTGTTTGTGTGTGCGCTAAGTGTCTGAGGCCGGATCCAAACTGAAGTCCTTCTGACTCCAGGGCTGATGCTCTACTCACTTCACCACCTAGCCGCCCCTGCTTTTTTTTTTTTTTTTAAAGAAGATAAAATTATCAGATCTACTGACCTCCCCAGGTTTTTGTTAGTGTTTCAAATGGGAATGGAGATGTGAAATACCTTAAACACTACAAAACCTTAGCTACATGCATGGTTCTCATTTTTGTCCTATCACAAAACACCTCATTTTTTTTTTACCAAAAGACTAAGCAAAATCTTCTAACAGAATATTTTGAATTGAATTTTTTCAATGCTCACTCTTAATGGGAACTAAATAACATGAGACAAACCAACAAGTATTTATTAAATACTTACTATGTGCCAGACACTGTGCTAAGTATTGAGATCATAAAAAAGGATAATCTCGACCCTCAAGGAATTTACCTTCTTCTTTTTTTTAAAGCAATTGTGGTTAAGTAACTTGCCCAAGGTTACACTGCCAGTTTTTTTGTGTGGGTGTTAAGTATCTGAGGCCAAACCAATGCTGGGTCCTCCCGACTCCAGGGACAGGGCTCTTACTCACTGCGCTACCTAGCTGCTGTGGAACTTACCTTCTAACAACACACATATGGAAAGTGAAAATTACCAGTTGGGGGAGAAGATGACCACAAAAGTGTTGGATGCCAAAGTGTAGAAAATCAGAAGCAAAGCTGGAAGGAGAATGAAATTTGGAAAGGCCCCTTGAGCCTCATCCCCAAAGTTTAAGGAGGAAGGGAATTAGCATTTATATAGCACGTAGTATGTACCTGACACTGTTCTAAGTTCACAAATATTATCTCATTTGATCCTCACAACAACTCTGAAAAGGTAGATATTCATTTTACCTCTGAGGAAACTGAGGAAAACAGAAGTTAAGTGATTTGCCCAGAGTCACATAACTAGCAAGTGTCTAGGGTCAGATTTGAATCCAAGTCTTCCTAACTCAAGGTCCAGTATTCCATCCATTATGCCACCATCTTCCTCTGAGAGATGCTGAGAAGAACTAACCTAAGGGAAAATGGGTCTGGCATTGTGGGTGGATGTCCCAGGGTGATAAGATCACAGAGAACAAACGGATATTCTAGAGTGAGGAAGCTCCAGCTGCTGATGGAAATTTTAGGGTGAGACAGCAACTGAGACATGGTAGTAAAGTTCAGAAAGTCAGAAGCAGAATCAAAAGGGGAAAGGAATTGACATAATTTCAAGATTTTTAAAAAGGCAAAAAAAAAATCTTTCATGCTTCCAGAAAACTTTTTATCCTAATCTAAAAGGAATATACACAATTAGTAAAAAAAAAAAAATGTTGTCCTCATATCAACCCTAAATCTGCATTTCTCCTCATTGCTTCCAATTCTATTCCCTATGGCCAAACAGAACATGTCTAATTTCTCTTTCATATGATGGCTCTTCAGATATTTGCAGAAAGCTATCATACCTCCCTATTCTCCTCTACTCCAGTCTAAATATTATCTGATCCTTTTATAGAATATTCTCCAACCCTTCTGCCATTCTGATGACCCTTGTGTAAATAGATTTTAATTATTCTATTTCTTTCTTAAAATAGAGAGTTTAGAATGGAACCCAGTTAAGTGATCTGACCAAGCCACAGTATTGTAGAACTACTGTTTCCATTCAGGACACTATGCCCATCTTAATGTAGCTTAGAACAACATTCTTCTTCTTCTTCTTCTTCTTCTTCTTCTTCTTCTTCTTCTTCTTCTTCTTCTTCTTCTTCTTCTTCTTCTTTTTAAAGCAATTGGGGTTAAGTAACTTGCTCAAGGTTACACAGTCAGTCATTATTTATGTATGGGTGCTCATTTTCTGAGGCCAGAACCGAACCCGGGTCCGGACTCTGGGGCGGGAACTCTTACTCACTGTAGCACCTAGCCACCCCTTAGAACAACATTCTTTTGGTTATTATGGCTGCTATGTCACACTACTGACTAGTTTCTATGTGCAGTGCATTCAAACTTTAAACCTTGTCATTTAAGCACATCTCCCTTTGCTCTTCTTGTGCAGTTCTGGTTTACTTAATCCCCATGTTTAGAAACGTTTCAAGTGACATCTTATCTATTCTCAGTTGTTCGTGCATCCTCAAAATAAATTGCTTTGTAGAGTAGCACCAAAATGGCTTAGTAAAAGCAGGGACTCACCTGGATTCTCCACCACACCCCTCCAAATACTTGTAAAAAGGACTCTAAACAAATTCCAGAGCAACAGAACCCAGAAAAAGACAGTGAAACAAATTTCCAGCCCAAGACAACCTGGAAGGTCACTGGAAAAGGTCTGTTGTACCAGGCTGGGAAAGGAACACAGTCCAGCATGGGCCACACTGGCACAGACCAGGCCCTAGCAAACCCAGAGCAGAACTTATGGGACTGAATCACTGGTAGCTGAGGCAGTTTCCAAAATTCTCAACTCACAAAAGCCAAAGACAACTTAGAAGGTCAGTGGGAAAGGTCTGTCAGATCTGGGTCAGAGAGGAGTGCAGACCTGGCTCTAGGGAAAGCCCTGGGGTGGTGACAGCTGCTTCCAGAGCTCTCCGCCCACAGATGGTAAGGGGACTGAACAACTGATCAAATGGAGATTACAAGGATCTCTGCTGGCACTGAGGCAGGATTCTCTTGCTTTGCCCATACTTGGATCTGGGTGGCAGTCCTGAGTAGTAGCCCTAGGGTGAGAAGGAGCACCGGCATAGCAGACTTTGTGGCAGCAGTAAAGAGGTAACCCTCCTCACAGTTGCAGGGCAGAAAAGAGGGCTCACTCACAGACCAGAGTAAAGGCCAGGAGAGGAGTAAACACCTCTCCATAGATCATACCACCTTGGAAGAACTGAAGACTTACAGGCCCTAGGAGTATCTCTGAAACAAAACCCCTGGAGCTTGGGACAGTACATCTTCTACAATAGCAGCAGAGCCCTACCTTAAAAAACAGTTAAAAGTCAATTAACTGGCTGGGAAAATGAGCAAACAGTGGGAAAAAGAAATACAGACTAAAGAATCTTACTTTGGTGAGAAGGAAGATCCAAACATACAATCAAAATAAGACCACAAAGTCAAAGCTCCTACATCTGAAGCCTCCAAGAAAAATATAAATTGGTCTCAGGCCATGGAAGAGTTTGCAAGAGGTTTTGAAAACCAAATAAGAAAAGTAGAGGAAAAAATGGGGAGAGAAATAACAGTGATGCAAGAAAATCATGAAAAATGAGTCAACAATTTGCTAAAGAAGACCCCCCAAAATGATGAAGAAAATAATACCTTGAAAAATAGACTAGATCAAATGGCAAAAGAGGTCCAAAAAGCCAATGAGGAGAAGAATGCCTTAAAAATCAGAATCAGCCAAATGGAAAAGGAGGTCCAAAAGTTCAATGAAGAAAATAATTCCTTAAAAATTAGAATGGAGAAAATGCAAGCTAATGATTCTATGAGAAATCAAGAAATTATAAAACAAAATCAAATGGGGCAGCTAGTTGACACAGAGAATAGAACACTGGCCCTAGAGGGGATAAACATATATAGACAGAGGGAACAGGATGAGTTGAATATGAAGGGAGAATATCTAAAAAATAAAATTAAAAGGTGAGAGAGGAATATACTGTGAGAAGTAGAGAGGTAGAATGGGGTAAATTATCTCACATAACATAAAAGAAGCAAGAAAAAGCTTCTATAGTGAAGGGGAAGAGAGGGGAGGTGAGAGGGAATGAGTAAACCTTATTCTCATTGGATTTAGCTTAAGAAGGGAATAACATATACACTAGACTGGGTATGAAAATCTATCTTACCTTACAGGAAGTAGGGAAATGGGAATGGGTGGGGGTGTTGTAGAAGGGATGGCAGATTGGGGGAGGGCATATTCAGAAGCAAAACACTTTTGAGGAGAGACAGGATCAAAAGAGAGGATAGAATAAATGGGGGGGGCAGGATAGGATAGAGGGAAATATAGTTATTTTTTAACAATATGACTATTATGGAAATATTTTGCCTAACTACACATGTATAACCTACATCAAATTGCTTGTCCTCTAAATGAAGGGAGGTGGGGAGGGAGGAAGGGAGAAAATTTAGAACTCAAAGCTTTTAAAAACAAATGTTAAAAATTGTTTTTACATGCAACTGGGAAATAAGATACACAAACAATGGGGTATAGAAATCTAACTTGCCCTACAGGAAAATAGAAAGGAAAAGAGATAAGAGAAGGGGCTGGGGTGATAGAAGGAAGGGCAGATTGGGGGAAGAGGTAATCAGAATGCACAGTGTCATGGGGCGGGTGGAGGGGAGACAGAGGGAGAAAATTTGGAACTCAGTCTTGTGGAAGTGAATACTGAAAAGTAAAACAAATACATTGAAATACTTATCTATGACTTTTATTTTCTTAAGTTATATTGCTCCAGTAGAATGTGAACTTCTTTCTCTCTCTCTCTCTCTCTCTCTCTTTTATGTTTTAGTTTACATTATTCATTTCCACAAGATTTTGAGTTACAAATTTTCTCCCCATTTTTCCTATCCACCTCCCCAAAGCAGCATATCTGAATATCCCCTCCCTCAATCTGCTCTTTCCCATATCTTCCTCCATATATCTCATTTCCCAGTTACATGTAAAATAATAATAATTATATATATTTAAACATTTGATTTTTAAAACTTTGAATTCCAGATTCTTTCCCTTCTTCCCTCATCACCCATCCTCACTGGGAAGGTAAGCAATTCAATATAGGTTGTACATGTGTAGCTACGCAAAACATTTCCATAGTGGATATATTGTGAAAGACTGGCTATATTTCCCTCCATCCTATACTATCCCCCACTTGTTCAATTCTCTACTTTAATCATATTCCTTTTCAAAAGTGGGTGCTTCCAACTCCCCCCCCCAAATCTGCCCTCCCTTCCATTATTCCTCCTCTTATCCCCTTCCCCCTTACTTTTCTGTAGGGTGAGATACCCTATTTAGTCTGTATGCCATTCCCTCCCTAAGACAAATTCAATGAGAATAAGGTTGAATCATTCCCTTTTGCCTTCCTGTTCTTCCTTTCCATTGTAACACTTTTCCCTTGCCTCTTCTATATGAGATAATTTACCCCATTTTGTCTCTCCCCATCTCCTCTCATTATATTCTTCTCTCACCTCTTAATTTTACCTTTTAAGTATCATCCCTTCTTATTAAATTGGTTCTGTGCCCTCTGTCTATGCATACCTGTACACACACACACACACACACACACACACACACACGTATTCATACACCCATATACCCTCCTATATAGACATATATGTATGCATACATACATATGTATACATTTTTATTCCCTTCAACTATTCTCATACTGAGAAAAGTTTCATCAGTTACAATAATCGTTTTTTCCATGTAGAAATGTAAATATTTCAACTTTGATAAGTTCCTTATGATTTCTTTTCCCTGTTTACCTTCTCATGTTTCTCTTGCTTCTTATATCTCAGTGTCAAATTTTCTATTCAACTCTGTTTTTTTCATCAAGAATGCTTGAAAGTCCTCTATTCCACTGAATGACCACCCTTTCCTTGTTCCTGCAAAGTCTATACTGACCTCCCACTTTGTCCTTGGTATCTATGGGTTGATAATTCTGGAAACCACCACAGCTACTGGTGATCTGAAGTCCCTCCAGACACTGGCTGAAAATGTGAACTTTTCAAGTGTAGGAATAATTTCACTTTCCCATTTGTATCCCCAGCACCCACAACAATGTCTGTCAGATAGTAGAAACTTAGGAAATATTTGTTCATTGATTATAAAGTTGATTTGCTCAAAATTCTCTCCATTTGTCCCTACTAAATTTTATCCTATTTGATTTAGTCTGTGAACCCAAAATAAAGAAGACTACCAAAGTAGCAGCAAGAAACTTCTTTAATCAAGGCAAGGGAATTGTAATTCAGGATACTACAGCACTGAAGTACTGAAATGCCCAGGAGGGGCAGAAGGGTCAAGGTGTAAATATACTTCAACAGGAAAAAGTTTCAGGGAAGGAACAACCTTAAAAAGTTGTGACATAAGTTGTTTTGCATAACGCCTGAAAAGTCCTTAAATGAATCTCTATCTAATCAGTTTAGTGGGCTCCAGGTACAACAACTAGAAGTTTCCAGAGATATCATAAGACTAGCTCTAAATAGTTCAAACTTTCTCCAATTAAGAAGTCACTGGGATCAGGGTCATCTTCTAATGACCGTTTTTTAACAGGTCCATTGTTCTAAACTATTGTGATGTTTTGTGGACCTAATTGTCATTGTTGACCCCTTACTCTCTCTTATCCTCCATGTTTCCAATTTGTTATCAAGTCCTAAGGATTTTACATTTGCAACATTTTTAAATATACATCCCTTTCTCTACTCTGACACCGAAATAACCCTGGTACAAAACCTCATCACCCCTTACACCACTACTGTAATAGCCTGCTGGTTGGGTTCCCATGTCTCAAGTCTCTTCCCACTCCAGTCCATCTTTGACCCATTTGTCAAATTAATCTTCCTAAAGTGCTAGTCTGACAATGTTACCTACCTATTCAATCAACTACCCTGACTCCCTATCACCTCCAGAATCAAATACATGAAATCTTCTGTGTGGCATTTGAAACCCTTTATATCCTGGCTCCCTCCTACCATTCTAAACTTCTCATACTATTTCCTCTTTCTCTTTATCCCTATGTACTTTGTGATCCTTGCATGAGACACCCTATATCCAGACTCTGGATATTTTCATTGAGTGACCCCCATATCTGTAATTCTCTCATTGCTCATCTCCATTTTTTGGCTTTCCTGATTTCCTTAAAGTTCTAGCTAAAACACCACCTTCTATAATAAGCCTTTCCTGATTCTCCTTATTGCTTCCTTCTGTTGATTATTTCCAATTTATCCTGTATATGGCATGTTTGTATGTAATTGTTTACATGTTGTCTCTTCCATCATATTGTGAACTCTTTACAAGTAGGGCTTGTCTTTGGCCTTTGTTTGTATTCCCAGAGCTTATCACAATACCTGATACATAACAGGTTCTTAATATATGCTTACTGACATTAATAGTCTCATTGATAATTCTGTATCTAGTCTATTTTCTGTTTCTTTCAGCTTCACATCATCTGAAACTTTGACAGTTGTGTCATCCATGCCTTTTTCCAGGTCACTGATTAAAGAATGTTGAACAGCATATGGCAAAAACCTCATCTCTCAATCACTCCACTGTGGAGTCCAAAATTGTCCTAACCTACAATAAAAGACACTGAGGAAGAGGTCTGAGCCAATAACCATTAATTAAAGAGACCTGGCTTCCTTAAATGAAAGGGACCTCACATCTTCCTCATGAATTGAAATGCTCCCCTTCCTCCAGAGCCTTAGCTTTATAGTGCTTGAAAACCCAGATGACACAGAAGCAGCAAAGGAAAATGCAGAGTCTCACTGTTTGATTGACCCCATAGGAGGTCCTACCAAGCTGAAAAGCAAACCCATGGACTGGGTTGATAAACAGATGTCAAAATATCCACATAAACTGACAAGCTGGTAGACAGGCAGAACACACAGGCTGACAAAAAGGGTCACTTGTTGGCCAAGTGCTCGTGGTTATCTCCCCGTGTTGGACAACAGAAAGATGACAAGGGATGAAGGGGCAGTAAAAATAGCTGAAGTGGGGGAAGGAGCCACGATGGCAGAGTAAAGGCAGGGACTCACCTGAGCTCTCCTCCAAAACCTTCCAGATACCTTTAAAAATGATGCTGAACAAATTCTAAAGCAGCAGAACCCATAAAAAGATGGAGTGAAACAAATGTCCAGCCCAAGACAACTTGGAAGGTCTGCAGGAAAGATCTGTTTCACCAGGTTGAGAGAGGAGTACAATCCAGCACAGGTCATGCTAGTACAGACCGGGCCCTAGCAAACCCAGAGCTGGCCTTAGGGCAACTGAATCACTCACAGCAGTGGTAGTTTCTAGATTCTTGGCCCAAAGACTCCAGAGACAACTTAGAAGGTCAGCAGGAAGGATATGCCATGCCAGGGTAGGAATGGAGAGAAGTCTAACATAGGCTCCAGCATCACAACCTGGCCCCAACAGTCCAGGAGTAGGTCTTGGGAATGAATGAATCAATATCAGCAGTGGCAGCAGCTGCTTCAAAGGCTTTTAGTCCACAGACAGTAAGGGGTTCAAACAACCAGTCAGAAGGTAATTATAGGGGTCTCTTTGATAGCTCGGAGGCAGGACTCTGTTGTTTTGCCCACACTCGGTTCTGGGTCCCAGTCCCAGGTTGAAGAGGAGCAGTAGCACAGTAGAGCTTTCAGCCAGTGGAGTTCCAGGACAGAAAAGAGTGCTTACGGTCACTCACAGACCAGAGCACAGGCCAGGAGAGTAGTAAACACTGCTCCTTAGATCCTAACACCCTAGAAGAACTGAAAACTTACAGGCCCCAGGAGTATCTCTGAAAACAGCTGCACAAAAACCCTGAAACTTGGGGCAGTGTGTCCTCTACCCTGGAAGAAGTGCCCTACTTTAACAAATAGTTAAAAGTCAAGTAATAGGCCGGGAAAATGAGCAAACAATGGGAAAAAAAACCCAACTCTTACTAGAAAGTTATTATGGTGATAAGGAACATCAAAACATATACTCAAAAGAAGATAGCAAAGTCAAAGTTCCTATATCCAAAGTTTCCAGGAAAAATATGAATTTGTCCCAGGCCATAAAAGAGCTCAAAAAGGATTCTGAAAACAAATAAGGGTCTGAATGCAAATCTAAGCATAATATTTGCTCTGTTTTTCTTTTGTCTTGTTTTTTTCATTCTCATGGTTCCTCCCATTCATTCTAATTCTTCTACACAACATGACTAACATGAAAATATATTGAATAAGAATGTGTATGTAGAGCCTATATTGGATTGTATATCATTTTGGGGAGGGGAAAGAGGAGAGAGGTAGAGAAAAAAAATTTTGGAGGGGGGAATGCAGGGCAATTGGGGTTAAGTGACTTGCCCAAAGTCACATGGCTAGTAATAATTAAGTTTCTGAGGCTAGATTTGAACTCAGGTCCTCCTGACTCCAGGGCTGGTGCTCTATTCACTGTGCCACCTGGCTGCCCCATGGTGGAGAAAATTTAAAATTTATGGAAATGAATGTCAAAAACTAAAACTAAATAAAATAACTTAAAAAAGAAAATCAAGTAAGAGAGGTAGAGGGAAAATTTGGAAGAGAAATGAGAGTAATACAAGAAAATCATAAGACAAGAGTCAATGGCTTGGTGAAGGAGACACACACACACACACACACACACACACACAAACACACACACACACCCCTGAAGAAAATAAGACTTTAAAAAAATAGACTAGGCCAAATGGCAAAAGAGATTCAAAAAGACAATAAAAAGAATGCCTTAAAAACCAAAGTATTCAAATGAAAAAGAAAGTCCAAAAGCTCACTGAAGACAATAACTGCTTAAAAATCAGATTGGAGCAAACGGAAGATAATAGCTTTATGAGAAACCAAGAAGCAATAAAACAAAGCCAAAAGAATGAAAAAAAAGACAATGAAAAATACCTCATTGGAAAAAAATTGATCTGAAAAATAGAATCAGGAGAGATAATTTTTCAATTATTTAACTACCTGAAAGCCATGATAAAAAAAGGGCCTAAACATCATCTTTCAAGAAATTATTAGTGAAAACTGCCATGATATCCAGAGGGGAAAATAGAAACTGAAAGAATCCACCTATCACCTCCTGAATGAGATCCCAAAATAAAAACTGTAAGAAATAATCCCAGAGTTCCCAGATCAAGGAGAAAATATTAGAAACAGCCAGACAGAAAATTCAAGTATTGTGAAGCTGCATCCAGGATAGCACAAGATTTAGCAGCTTCTACATTAAAGGATCAGAGAGTTTAGAATGTGATATTCTGGAGGGCAAAGGAGCTAGGATTACAACCAAGAATCTACCAGGCAAAATTGAGTACAATCCATGAGGGGAAAAAATGGACATCCAATGAGATAGAAAGCTTTCATCAATTCTTTTTTATTTTTTAATTAATTTATTAGTTTAGTTTCAGTTAACAAGTTTCAATTCCATAGTTCCTTGATTTTCAAATTTCCTTTACTTCCCTCCCCCCTCCCCACACGACAGCATATAGTCCAGTATATGATCTGCAAATGCATTCATATTAGACATTATTCCAATTACAAAGGCGTATTGTACTAGGTGGGATGAAAGATGGTAAGGAAGAAATAAAACCAAACAATGAAAAGAACAAGATCATTTAGTTTGCTTCCATCAGGATTTAGGCTCAGTTCTTTCTAGTTATATCTCTGGATGTCGCTTTTCTCACTTTCTTGAGTCTTTCGGGATTAACTTATATCACTGCATTGCTGAAAAGAGTCCAGTCTGTCATACTTGGTCATCACAGATATGGTATGTCTGTGATTGTATACAGATTTCTTCTGATTCTACTCTTCTTGCTCAGCATCAGTTTGTATAAGTCTCTCCAGGTAATTATGAAATCCGTCACCTCTTCATTTCTTATAGCACAATAATATTCCATTACATTCATATACCACAACTTGTTTAGCCATTCCCCAATTGGTGGGCACCCCTTCAGTTTCCAATTCTTTGCAACCGCAAAAAGGGCTGCTAAAAATATTTTTGTACATATGGGTCTTCCTCCCACTTCTATGATCTTTTTGTGATATAACCCTAGAAGTGGTATGGCTGGGTCAAAGAGTATGAAATTATTTATAATCCTTTGGGCATAATTCCAGATTGCTCTCCAGAATGGTTGGATAAGTTCACAACTTCACCAGCAATGTATTAGTGTTCCAATTTGTCCACATCCTCTCCAGCATTTGTCACTTTCTTGTTTTGTCATCTTAGCCAATCTGACTGGAGGGATGTGGTATCTCAGAGTTGTTTTGATTTGCATTTCTCTAATTAATAGTGATTTAGAGCATTTCTTCATATGCTTATAGATATCTTTAATTTCTTTCTCTGAAAATTTCCTGTTCATATCCTTTGACCACTTATCAATTGGGGATTTCATCAATTCTTGATGAAAAGACCAGGGTTGAATAGAAAATTTGACTTCCAAATACAAAACTCAAAAGAAGCATAAAAAGGTAAACAGGAAAGGGAAATCATAAAGGACTTAATGTTTAAACTGTTTACATTCCTATATGGGAAGACGTTATTTGTAACTCTTAAGATCTTGCTCATGATTGGAGTAGTTAGAAGAAGTATATACAGACAGAGGGCAAGGTTTGAATTGAATATGAAGGAATGATATCTAAAAATAAAATTATGGGGTGAAATAAGAATGTACTGGGAGAAAGAGAAAGGGAGAGGTAGAATGGCATAAATTATCTCACATAAAGGAGGCTAGGAAAAGCTTTTATAATAGAGAAGAGGAGGGTGGAGTTGAGGGTATATGATTGAACTTTACTCTCATCAGAATTGACTCAAAGAGGGAATAACATACAGAGGCAATTAAGTATAGAATTCTATCTTACTTTATAGGAAAGAAGGAAGGGAAGAGCATAAGAAAAAGGGAGGTGATAGAAGGGATGGCAGATTAAAGGAGGGAGTATTTAGAAGTAAAACACAGAATAGAATAAGTGGGGGTTGGGGGAATAGGATCGAGTGAAATACAGTTAGCAATAGTAACTGAGAAAAACAATTTTGAAGTAAGTTTCTCTAATAAAAGCTTCATTTCTCTAATATAGAGAGAGCTGTGTCAGATTTATAAAAATAAGAACTATTCCCCAATTGATAAATGATCAAAAGATTAAACCAATTTTTGATGAAGTAATCAAAGCCACCTATAGCCATATGAAAAAAAATATTCTAACTCCCTACTGACTGGAGAAATACAAATTAAAACAATTCTGAGGTACTACCTCACACCTATTTGATTGGCTAAGAGGATAGAAAAGGTAAATGACAAATGTTGAAGGGGATTTGGAAAAAATGAGATATCAATGTACTATTGCCAGAGTTGTGAACTGATTCAACCATTCTATAGAGCAGTTTTGAACTATGCCCAAAGGGCTATAAAACCGTGCACAAAAAAAAAGAAAAGAAAAGGATCTATAAGTACAAAAGCATCTCTTTGCTGGGGGTAGAGAATTAGAAATTGAGGAGATGCCCATCAATTGGGGAATGACTGAACAAATTGTGGTATGTGATTATGATGGAATACTATAAGAAATGATGAGCAGTATGCTCTCAGAAAATCCTGGAAAGACTTGCATGGGTTGATGCAAAGTGAAATGTACTAGATACAAAGTTAACAGGAATGTTGTAGAACGATCAGCTGTGAATGACAGCTATTCTCACAATACAAAGATCCAAGACAACTCTGAAGGACTTATGATGAAAAAGGCTATTCATCCCCAGAAAAAGATTTGATGGTATCTGAATACAGATTGAAGCATGCTTTTTTATTGCTTTATTTTTCTTGAGGTTTTTTTGATCTATGTTTTCTTTTACAACATGACTATTATGGATATGTTTTGCATGACTAGACATGTAAAACCTATATCAAATTACTTGCCTTCTCGATGAGGGGAGGAGGGGAAGAAGGGAGAGAATTTGAACTCAAAGTTTTAAAAACAAATGTTAAAAATTATTTTTACATGTACCTGGGGAAAAAATTAAATACTAAATAAATACAAGGTTACCAAAAAATATTTTAAAAAAATATCTGAGGGATTCCCCATATCACTGAGGTATCTCTGTTACCCTGGGTTTGGTCAGGATGACATGGCAAAAACAAAGGTGGAGGCCCTCTAGTTAGCTTCCTGTGGTTAAGCAAGTGAACTTCATAACAAGTCAGTGTACATATAGCTTTTAGTTTAAAGTTTTGGGTCTAATATAAGAAAGAATCTATCTAATCTTATCTAATTACTCCTATAACATGTAATTCCTACACAAATATTATTAGTTTATTAAATGTATATTGATAAATAAGTATAATACTAATAATTGCTAGCAATCATTACCTCTATAGAATCACACTAAATTGATTAATACTGATTTGAATAAAATAGGGCTCTAATTAATCATCTATCATACTACCTAGAGACTTTTGTCAGCATTGACACTGATCCATTGTTTTGTGGCTGATGAGAAGCACCTGAGTGACATGAGGTCATGATGCTCAGTATTTGCAAAAGTGGGCATGGCATCAGTACTTCTCTCCTGCAAGAAATAATATCACACACACACACACACACACACACACACACACACACACACACACACCATACCTCTAAATGTCCTCGATCTTACTTTTATTCATCAATGCTCACAATGATATTCCTTTCACAGTTGTCTGGTCCTTGAGATTAACTCCTTAAATTTGTGCTTATCTAGGTTCCTTCGGTAGACACATTTCTAAGCTTGTGCAATCCCAAGCTGACAAAAGGCACAAAGTATCCTCAGTCATCATAGCATACCCATCCCAATTTTTTTGCCTTTTCACTATAGGGGCCCTACTTCTGAGAGATTTTTCCTCTCCTCGTTCAAGAGGAATACTTTAAAGATCACATGCATCATAATGGGTTGATGGATGGGATAGGAGCAATATCTACCAGGATTCCCCCCAAAACCATTACATAAGTTGGTCTGGTTCTGTACCTAAAAGGCATATCCCATATCTTACAAATCTTGCTGTCCCCAAGACTTGATTACCCCAGAAGTTAGGTTCAAGGCATATCACCATTGACATAGGCTTCCTGGCATCCACAAGGCATGTGATACAGCTTCCTGATCACTGGAGGGCATAAAATAGTCCACTCACCTAAAGTAGGGGCCTTTCATACTTACTGGATCTCCTATAATAATAAATTAAATTCCTATGAATAAATAAATAATAATAAAATAAAATAATAAAAATAAAATAATCTCCCAAAACTGAGCAAGTCACCACAACTTATCCTACTATCCAGAATCATTTCTATATTGAAATGAGAGAAACTTTGTTTACCTAACCTACATATTGTATCCTTTCTATGTTATGTCGTTACAGATTTCCTTTTGTTAACCATTTAATGACCTACAAATGTCTTATTTTGCTGCAATGACGACCCCATGCTTCCACATTGCTGGGTCAATCCTGGCCTCTTATAAGGGAATACAAAAGGGGCTAACCCAGTACATGGTTGCCCTTATAGGTTATCACATGGTCATTTATTCATTCAAAAACAATTTCTTAAGGACCTACTATTATGGTAGGCACTGGGTTTACAAAATAAGCATACCAAATAATCTCTGCCTTCAGGGGGCCTACATCCTACTGGGATAATATATTAAACACATAATACATACATGTATATGTCTACACATATATACATAGATCCATATATCTCTATATATCTAGATCTATCTATACATTTCAAGACCACTAATAATCTGGGGCTTTTAAAGCCTAATCTAGAAGGTAGCACCTGAGTTGTACTTTGAAATACTATGGGGATTCTATGAGGTAAAGAAAGTTTAAGGAAAGATTTTTAACATTTGAGCCATGGGGAGGTGACCAGAATTAAGGTTTGTAGGTAGGAGATGGGATACTATGTTTGGAGAAGAGCTAACTGGCCACAACCTGTGAGCAGTCCAAGCTGCCTGAATGGGGACCCAGCTTGCCATTTACAGTTGAGTAACTCAGCTTGTCCTCTCCTTTCTTCTCTTCTCCCCTTACAGGAGGGTGTTCTGCCCAAAGTAAATTTTGAAGACCCTGAAAGCTACCTAGTTAACTTGTGATTTACCTGCTAGATTTCTTTCTCAAAGACTAGTTTTTAAGCCCGATTCACTCTGGATCTCATGGATTGGACAATAATAAGACCCGGACAAAACACCACTTTATGTTTATTTTGGGGGCCCTCCTGGCTCAGAATGAATGTAAATAGTAACTGTTTCTCTTTTGGCCAGCAACCCTGAGGTCTTCCCCTCCCAGTCTGATTTTTTTTTTAATTAAAGGGGCCCTCCTTTGACTCACTTATTTTTAAATATATATATATATATAATTTTTAGCATTTATTTCCTCAAGATTATGAGTTCCGAATTTTCTCCCCACCTCTCCCTTGCCCCCACCCCAAAATGGCGGTTCATTCTGATTACCCCCCCTCCCAGTATGCCCTTCCTTCTACATGTCCCCCATCTTACCCTCTCTCCCCCTTATTTTCTTGTAGGGCAAGATAAGAGGCCAATCACTGAATGGACACTGCCTCATTCAAAGTCTTTACTTTAAAAAACCTTAGCTTACCTCGACAATAAGAGGACCTATAGGCTGGGCCCAAAGTTAATGTGTCACTCAGAGTAACTGATGCAGAGGGGCCAAGGTAGAGCCACCCAACTGGTGCTCCTTGGCCACCCCAACTTCACTCACACACCTGCACCTGGTTGCACCCTTGACTTCACTCGGTGGGCGCTGAGGGCCACCGCCCAGCTCACCATGTGCTCACAGGAGGACAGTCTCGAAGCCCGATTTTGGATGCAAAGAATCTTAAAATAGAAAAAGTCGTGATTAATGGACGAGAAGTTCAGTCCTCTCTGGGTGAAAGGCAGAGTTCAGAGGATCCCGCTGGAAATCATTCTTCCTGTGGCACTGAGGACAAAGCGAGAAGTGGTTGTGGAGATTTCCTATGAGACATCCCCCCAATTTTTAGCTCTGCAGTGGCTCTCTCCTGTACAGACGTCGGGGAAGAAACCTCTATCTATCTTTTCAGTCATTGCCAGGTCATCCTCTGCAGAGCGATTCTTCTCTGCCAGGATACTCCCTCCTTGAAGGTGACCTACAGTGCTGAGGTATCAGTTCCCAAAGAACTGGTGGCTCTTAGTGCTGTCCGTGATGGAAAAGCCCCTGATCCTGCAGGCTCCAGTAGGAAAATTAACAAATTCATACAAAAAAGTGCCAATATTGTGCTATCTGTTGGCTTTTGTCCTTGGGGCCTTAGAAAGCAGAAAGATTGGCCCAAGATTATTGCTGTGGTCCGAGAAGGAACAGGTAGAAAAGTCTGCTTTGGAATTTTCTGAGATTGAATGGATGTTGAAAATTGCAGAAAATCTGGGAGGACATTATGTTGGGGACATTATGACTTGCTGATCTTACCATCTTCCTTCCCTTATGGTGGAATGGAAAATCCTTGCCTAACTTTATTGGCAGATGACAAGTCACTCTCCAGTGTGATTGCCCATGAGATCTCTGACAACTGGACAGGAAACCTGGTGATGAACAAAACGTGGGATCACTTTTGGTTAAATGAAGGACATACTGTGTACCTGAAACACCATGTTTATAATCAGTTATTATATGATATAATCAGTTATATTATTACATAATCAGTTCAGATATTCCTATGCATTGGAAGGATGAGGAGAATTACAGAACTCAATCAAGATTTTTGGAGATACCCATGCTTTCACCAAACTGGTGGTGAGACTGAAGGATATGGATCCTGATGATTTCTCTGTCAACTAGAAGGGCTTTACTCTGATATATTATCTCATATAGCTTCTGGCAGAACCAGAGGTTTTCCTGGCATTCTGAAAAGCTTATAGTAAGGAATTTTCCTACAAAAGCATTAACAATCAATGATTGGAAAGGCTTCCTCTATTCCCACTTAGAAGACAAAAACCTATATTCTTAACCAAGTTGACTGGAAGACCTGGTTCTCCTCTCCCTATCTGCCACCCGTAAAACCAAATTATCACACGACTCTAACAGAGGGTTTTAGTAACTTGAGCCAATGGTGGATCAAAGCCAAAGATGATTTGGACACATTTTGTTCAACAGACTTAAAGGATATATCATCTCATCAGTTGATTGAGTTTCTAGCATTGATGCTAGTGGTGACACTGATTCCAGTGTCTTGCACACACAGCAAATTCAGAGGTGTACAACTTCAACACTGTTAAAAACTCTGAGATATGCTTCAGATAGTTGCACCTTTGCATCCAGTCCATGTGGGAAGACACTATAGCCCTGGATCTAGAAATGGCCACAGGACAAGGAAGACTGAAGTTTACCCACCCTCTGTTCAAGGATGTTGCTGCCTTTGATAAATCCCAGGGCCTGGCTCTCAGTGCCCATAAGTAGCACAAAACTAGTGTTCATCCCCTGACCATCATGCTGGTGGGAAAGGTTCTGAAAGTGGACTGAGGACATCAGCCACCTGCACACTTGCCCACCGTTCAGTTTTGTAGTGAATGACTAAAACATATTCTGTGAATCGCTCTGTAACCACACATTCCCATTTACTCCTAGATTTGTATTCTATCATTATCAGTGATTTTTGCCAAAATAAAATGGAGCTGAGATTAAAAAAAAAAGACCTTAGCTTAAAAGAGCTAAGGTCTACCACTGCATCTTGGGTCATCTGCAGTCATCCTGATCGATATCTGAATTGTATCCAGATGGCTGTGGAGGAGAGAGAAAGGCTGGTGACTTTGCACAGCCCTCCCTCACTCAAATCAAAGTCAATTGCAAATCATGTCATCATCTCCCTGATGTCATGGTCCCCCTCAAGATTGAAGGACAAATCATACAACTGACTAGTTTGACTAGTATAGAGACTGTATGAAGAGGTATAATGTGAAATAAGCAAAAAAAGGTAAACAGAATCAGATTTTGAAGGACTTTAAAATGCTAAGCCAAGGATTTTTTTTTCTTTATCTTAGAGGCAATAGGTAGCCCTTGAAGACTTTTAAGGAAGGGGAATGACCTGTGTTTTAAGAAAATTAATTTGAATTTTATGTAAAGGACAGGCTATAAAAGGAAAGAGTCTAGAAACAGAGAAACTAATTGGGAGACTATTGCTATAGTCTAAGAAAGAGGTTTTTTCAGCATCCCCTATTTTGGATTTCCTATTATTCTTTAAGGTGGGGTTTTGTAAAATGCAGCCTTTTATACAATTCAGGAATATAATAAGCACAAGGGTTACAACACACATATGCACACATCTATAGACTGGGATATATTTATATAAAGGTGAGCTGCATAATATAAATCCCTCTTTGTCAGGTGAGTGGTCCATTTCATCTTCATTCTTTTTGGAATCATGATTTATCATTGCATTTGATCAGAGTCCTAAAATCTTTTGAAGCTTTTTTTGTTTCTCTGTTGTTGTCATCGTATCAACTGTTCTACTTCTTACTTAACTCTGCATCAGTTCATAAAGATTTTCCCCGTTTCCCCTAAAAGTGTCCATTTCATCATTTCTTATGGCACTATATGTAATTATTAGTCATTCCTCAATAGAAGGTGGGTAACTTAATTTTCAATGTCTTTACTATTGTGAAGAGAGTTGTTATAGATTGATATCCATATAAGAAGATAGAAAGATAACTATCTAGAGAGATGGCAGAGATAGAGCTGTAGAAGTATATATAAATATGCATGTTTTTCCTCTTTGATTTCTTCAGGGTGGCCTAGTATGGTTTTTTTCTGTTTCAAAACATAGATACAAGTGTCATTTTTAAATGGGCAAATGACAGTGTGGATTCAGTGAGTAATACTGGCCCATAAAAAAAGCTAACTATAGTTCAAGAGTTCTTAATTTTTATTGTGTTATAGATTCCTTTGGCAGTATGATGAAACATCTCAGAATAATGCTTTTAAAAGAATAAAATAAAATACATAGGATTATAAAAGAAACCAATATTATTGAAAGTTATAAAAAATTTTTCATATCAGATGTCAAAAACCTTTGCTATAGAGTGATATTGGAGAGGGAGGGAATCAGAGCAGGGATAATGGCCCAAGAATGTAATAAGTTCTCTTTGTAGCTATCATGATTTTTGTTGGGAAATTCTTCAGCCCCCCCTTCCCCCGCCTCCCCATATGAAAAGCATTTTTTGGGTCCACCTACTTCCAAATATTAAGCCATGGTTTCTTAGCTACCCTTTCTTCAAACCTTGAAATTTTCTCACTCCAAATCTAGGATACATACAATGCCACACCAAACTTTCCCACCTCTGTCTCTATTAATACACTATGATGGAGAGGTCACTTGCTCTTGAGTTTCCTGTTGTTTCAACTTCAGTAGTGGGTTCCATTTTGTGGGCCAGAGTCAGGTTCAGGATAAAAATTCATCTCATCACTTCTTCCAATGATTCTTCTGCCACCTTTTTGAAGGATAATATTATAATTACAGCAAGTCACACATTTTTCAGATGCTCTGCTTTTGGCAGGAAAAGAATTCCAGCAGATGTCTGGATTGTCAGAATCCTCCATCACCATAATGTCCTTCCCTTGTGTCTAGCTAGTCATCTTTTCCTCAGAGTTGCTTCGTTATGTTAACAATTTAATGATCCAAAAATTTATTTCCTTCAAAGGTGCTGATGACAACCCATCTACACCTTCTTCATTATTTTTGATTTGCCCATGTCTTCCCACAGATACCAGTAAAGGTCTAACAAATATTCTGGAGGTCTTCCTTTAAGTCTTTTGATTACTAAAAAGATGGAGGTTAAGTTCTCTAGGTCACACAGTAAATGTCTAAGGTCCTATTGGAACTTAGGTTTTGCATCCAAAAATAAATAAATATTGGTATATTTTCTTTTTTACATGTTCCAGTCAATTGTATAATTCTTAAAATGAGAAAAAATTTCATTAGAATGTCATTTGCGGGGCTGCTAGGTGGCGCAGTGAGTAGAGCATCGGCCCTGGAGTCAGAAGGACCTGAGTTCGGATCCGGCCTCAGACACTTAACCCCCACACAAACAAAAACCTAACCGTGTAACCTTGGGCAAGTTACTTAACCCCAACTGCCCTCCAAAAAGCAAAAAAAAAAAAAAGAATGTCATTTGAAAAATTTCTCACATGTTCCTTTCATATATTTTCATGAAGTATATTCCTAATAAATATGCAGCTAATTCTCACAAAGATTTTGTTGATATGGGAATGTTAAACATATAAGTTGGCAGTTTTTGCTATCTTTTCTCTCACTTTTTGCCTATAGCAATAACATATTTTTAAAAAGTTATTATTTTCTTCTCTTTTTGATTTTTGAAAACGGATCCCTCAATTCCCTTAAGATTGCTGCCAGTATGTTTTTACTTTGTACATTTGGTCTGGTTGGTTGACATTTCTACTTCCCCATAAGTGTATTTAGGGCGCTTAAATGTTAGAGTCCAGATGAAACATTTCTTCTATCATTATTAAAGAAAATACCTGTAAATATGCAGACAGATGTTCTATTTTTATTTGTTTGTGGTCCTGTTTCTAATAAGTAAAAACATCATCCCCATGACTACACTGATCCTCTTTGAGAAGGATGAACAGCAACAATATATATTATTCAGTTAGCTACTTTGTGTATTCAGTGAATGACTCTTTATCAATAAAAAGCTAAGTTCTCAATCATGAGATCTTAGCACTGAGTCTTTGCACCAGCTAAACTCATGCAACCAGCAAAATGAAAACAAATGACAAAGAAACTAGTATTCTAGTATACATTTGTACAACCTTTACTCCTTACAGATCCCCGGATTTTTGCATATTGTTCAGTAATCTTTGACTTGAATATTCCTTCCAATGATACAGGCCATAATCCATCCATTTCTGCCCACCCTGAGCAGCACTTATTTATGTGCTCCTATGAGATCACCACAGATAATCAACTCAACATGCTGAAAGTCATTCTCAGTTTCTTCTAATTTCTAATTTCTCCTCATTTTCTCCATGGTGAGACTATTAATGGAACACTCAATCCATCCATCTGACCCTCCTTACACTCACAATGTTACTAATCCATCTTCTTTTCCTATCATACATTTTCCTTATTACATATTTTACTCCTTTTTCAAAGTTCTTCATTGTTAGATATTATAGCTTGCTTATGTTCACCATTCACCTCTGCATTTTCCTCTGGAATATTTATTTTCAGTTCTTTAGAGACCATTATATTCTATGTCTTGTAGTCATACACCAATGTTGGTAGAATATTGATGTTAAAAAGATGGATCTTTATTTTATGGGAGAAATATGGAATCATTGAAGGAGATTGTCCATCAAACGGAATGCCATTCAAGGTCAATAAACCTTCTTCAAACAATTTTTCTCTTTTAATAAACAAATACTTTTGAGTGGTTACAAGATTTTTTCCAGGAGACTCTTCAGTGTTTTTAAGACTTTATAGAATCAACAGAATATCATTTGCAAATAGCAGTATCTTGGGGACTTAATCCACTCTAAAGAATTATTGTTCAATTTGGACACTATTGAATATCCCCATCACTTTGGTGAACAAATTTGGCAAGCACATGCTTCACCTGATACTTTTAATCAGAGAGTTATTGAACAAGGCTATTTTTATTACTATAGCTTCAAGTAATCCTTAACGATTTTGACATATTGTGGGAGATATCTTTTGGGAATAGCACCTGAAAGGCAGCATTTTGCTCCACTGAATTAAATTCTTTTTTCCTAATCAACAAATAATAAGCAT
>WOXC01003843.1:0-17888 GCA_011680675.1 Gymnobelideus leadbeateri | reverse complement strand
ATTGTACCTAGGTCTCACTCATACTCTCTAATCCAGACAAACTGATCCACTTACTTTTTTTCTCCGTGGAGGTAGCTCCAAGTTTTATGATTGTATAGTTGTTCCAGCCATCTTTCCTGGAATGCTTACTCCTCACCACTTTCTCTAGGAACCTCTATCTCCCTGCACAACTCAGCTCAAGTTCCATCTCTTGGAAAAGCTTTTCTGGACCTCCCTTCCTCCCTCAGCCCACCCCCATCACACCCTGCCTTTTAGTTCTCTTAGATTTTGTGTATATCCTATACTTATCTGTGAATGTGCTCCCCACTGAATTGAATGTAAGCTCCTTGAGGAAAAGGACTACCTTTGACATTTTTATTCTCAGAGCATGACACAGTGCCTGGCAAGTAGCAGGTGTTTAAAAAATGCTACTTACTGATTGATTCCTTGATCTTCACAAGGTTTCCCTATAATAGATTTTAAGCAAACACATTATTATTATTTTTATTTAAAAGTCAGATGGAATGAAAGTCGTATTTGAAATTGATCATGTATCCTAATCATCAGACTCATGATAGCAAGACCACTTTCAGGAAGTGATTATTAATAATTAACTAGTAGGGAACATTATCTCTTTGTTGCTCTCAGGAACTAGACGGTGCATATGAACAGAACAAACAAACCACAATTGTTCTAATCTGATCCAATCTAATCTAACAGGCATGTAAGTGCAGGGACTACAAAGAGTAAATGAAAAACAGTCCCTACCCTCAGGGAGCTTATATTCTACTAGTGAGATACAACATGCAAAAACAAACAAAGTATATGATAATTTGAGGGGCAGGGAGAAAGCTCTAACAATCAAGGAGATCAAAAAGCATTTCCTTTGGTGATGATAGGTCCCTGATTCTAAACCAGTACTATCTAATAAAAAATAGTAAACAATTATTATATGTAAGGCATTACTAATATAAAAAGAAAAAAATATAATTTTTTATTCTCCATGATGTAGTTTTCAGCTTGTCTTCCCTTTTCTGGTGTTGTGCCCCATTAGCATGTAATCTCTTTGAGGGCAGGGACTTGTCTTTCTTTCTGCTTGTATTTGCATTCCCTCCTTTAGTACCATGACTGGCAAATAGTAAGTGTTAATAAATGCTTATTGACTTGACTTTTAAAAGAGCTTGCTAGTTGATTTCCTTGCTATAGGCATCTCCCCACTTTAGTCCCCTCAGTTGTCAAAGTGATCTCCCTAAATGCAGATAGGACCATGTTTCTCCCCTATTCAATAAGTGCCTGTTGCTGCTTGTTACCTCCAGGATCAAATATAGAATCCTCCATTTGGCATTCAAAGCCCTCGATAACATGTCTCCTTGGCCACCTTTCCACTCTTCTTTCACTTTACACCCTCCTCCCATACTGTGTTATTCAGATCAGGTTTCCTTGCTGTTTATTGAACACCTGATTCTAGGTCTTTTCAATGTCTGTCCCCCCAAGCCTGAAACGTTCTCCCTCTTCATCTCTGCCTCCTGACTTCCTTTAAGTCCCAGTAAGAAAGTCATCTTTTACAGAAAGCCCTTCTTGCTTCCTATTAATTAGAAGGCCTTCTCTCTGTTGATTATTTCCCATTTATCTTATTCCAATCTTACTTGTACATATTTGTTTGCATGTCATCTTTCTTGTTGGAGTGTGAGCTCCTTGAGAACATGAACTATCTTTGCCTTTCCTTCTATCCACAGTATATAACTCAGTGACTAGCACATAGTAGGGGCTTAATAAATGTTTATTAACTAATTGAGTTAAGTTCAAGCCTTGGCTATGCACTAACAATGTGATTTCAGCAGTCATTTTACTTTTCTTGGTCTTTTTCTTTTTTATTTTTTTTCTCTTTCTTTTTCTTTTTTTCCAAATGCTTTATTAACTTCTGGTTTACATCATTCATTTCCACCATATTTTGAGTTCCAATTTTTTCCCTGTTTTTCCCCTACCCACCACCCCAGAATAGCAGTCCCACAGGATATCCCCTCATCCAATCTGCTCTCTCCCATTTCTTCTCCCATACCTCCTTCGACTTTTCCATTAGGGCAAGGTGAATCTCTGTACCCCAGTGCCTGCACATCTTATCTCCCAATTACATGCAAAATAGTATTAATAATAGTATTTATATATGTATGTGTATATCTATATCTAGATATATAGATATATATTTGAAACATTTAATTTTAAAACTTCAAATTCCAGATCCATTCCCTTCCTCCCTTGTCACCCACTCCCTCTGGGAAGATAAGCAATTCAGTATGTTTTGTACATGTATAGTTATGCAAAACATTACCATAGTAGATATATTGTAAAAGACTGACTATATTTCCTTCCCATCCATCCCATCCCCCACCTGGTCCATCCACTACTTTGATCCTGTCCCTCTTCAAAAGTGGGTACCTCCAACCTCCCCTCCCCCAGCATGCCCTCTCCTCCATCCTGCCCCCTCTCATCCCATTCCCCCCTACTCTTCTACAGGGTGAGATATCCCATTTAGTATGTATGTCATTCTCTCCCTGAGCCAAATTCAATGAGAATATGGTTTTGCCTTTTTGCCTTCCTATTCTTCCCCTCCCCTGCAACCACTTCCCCTTGCCTCTTCTACATGAGATAGTTTACCCTACCCTGTCTCTCCCCATCTCTTCTTGCCACATTCCTCTCTCACCTCTTAACTTCACCCCTTAAGTATCATCCCTTCCCACCAAATTCAACCTGTGCCCTCTATCCATGTATACCTGTAAACATATGCCCATATACCCTTCTTCAATTATTTTCATAATGAGAAAGGTTTCATCAGGCACAGTTATTGTTTTTCCATGTAGGAATATGAATAGTTCAACTTTGATGAGTTCCTTTTGATTTCTTTTCCCTGATTACCTTCTCAACTATCTCTTGCTTCTTGTGTCTGGATGTCATATTTTCTATTCAACTTCAAGAATGCTTGAAAGCCCTCTATTCTACTGAATGACCATATTTTCCCCTGAATCAAGATACTCAGTTTTGCTGGGTAGGTTATTCTTGGTTTTAATCCCAGGTCCTTTGCCCTCTGGAATATCATATTCCATGCCTTTCAGTCCCTCAGTGTAGAAGCTGCCAGGTCCTGTGCTATTCTGATTGTGTTTCCACAGCATTGAAATTGTTTCTTCCTGGCTGCTTGTAGTATTTTCTCCTTGATCTGGGAGTTCTGGAAACTTGGCTATAATATTCCTAGGAGTTTTCTTTTGGGGATCTTTTTCAGGAAGTGATCGGTAGATTCTTTCAAACTTTATTTCCCCCTCTGTGTCTAAAACATCAGGGCAATTTTGCTTGAGAATTTCTTGAAGGATGATTTCTAGGTTCTTTCTTTGATCATGGCTTTCAGGTAGTCCAGTAATTTTTAAATTATCTCTCCTGGATCTATTTTCCAGGTCAGTGATTTTTCCCATGAGGTGTTTCACATTGCTTTCTATTCTTTCAATTACTTGGATCTGTTTCACAGCATCTTGACTTCTCATAAAGTCACTAGCTTCCATTTGTTCGAGTCTAATTCTGAAGAAATGAATCTCCTCAGTGAGCTTTTGAGATTCTTTTTCCATCTGGCAAATTTGGCTTTTTAAGGGATTCTTCTCTTCATTGCCTTTTTGAGCATCTTTTGCCATTTGAGTTAGTCTATTTTTTTTTTTTGGTTTTTTTTTTTGCCTTTTTTTTTTTGGAGGGCAATATTGGGGTTAAGTAACTTGCCCAAGGTCACCCAGCTAGGTTTTTATTTGTGTGTGCGTTAAGTGTCTGAGGTCAGATCCGAACTCAGGTCCTTCTGACTCCAGGGCCAACGCTCTACTCACTGCGCCACCTAGCCGCCCCGTTAGTCTATTTTTTAAGGTGTTATTTTCCTCAGTCAGGCTGTTGATTCTCATTTCATACTTTTCCTGCATCCTTCTCATTTACCTTCCCAATTTTTCCTCCACTTCTCTTATTTGGTTTTTAAAATCCTTCTTAAGGTGCTCTATGGCCTGTAACTTGCTCATATTTTCATCTGGGACTTTTGGTGCAGGAGTTCTGACCTCACAGTCCTCCTCCTGTTCCATGCTTTGATCCTCTTTGCCCCCCAAATGGGAGTCTAATGTTGAATTTTCTGTTTATTTTGTTTCCTTTGCCTAGGCATGTTGCCACTTAATTACTTGACTTTTGGGCTTGTTGCCACAGTAGGACTCTGCCACCAGACAGGAGAGCTTCTGTCCCAAACTTTGGCTTCTTCTCAACTGCCCGAGGTATTAGTTGGGTGCCCTCCCTGAAGCCCCCACACACTCTGGCAAGCTGGACACACACCCCAAGACCTCCATCCCAGACCACAATCCAGATCCAGGGAAGTTAAACCAAGAGCATTTACCCCCAGACTGATTGCCAGATCCCCCTACAGTCTGCAGTCTAGGAGCTGAAGGTGCAACTGAAGCTGCAAAATGGCGGCTGTGCCTGTCTCCTCAGTGGCTTCTAGCACCCAGGGGAAGAAGCTGAGGGTCTCCCAAATACTGGTCCCAAAGTCCATAGGGCACTAACCTCTCACTTTGTGTTGGAAATTCTGGAAAAGCCACCACTGCTGGTGTTCTGGGGTCCCTCCAGCCAGCTTCTGGTCCAGTTGCCCTGGGGCTAAAACCAGGGCTCAGGTGGTTCTGGCCTTGGCTTCCAGAGTGCTTCGCTGGCCACTCCCTACAGGGCTGGGGGGCTGTCCTCAGCAGGAGGTTAGCTTCTCTGTGTTGTTCTGTGGGTGCTGGAGCTCCAGAGGTCTTCAGAGTCCCCCTTTTACATAATTTTGAAGTAGTGTGGGCTGGAGCACTGTGGAAGTGCTGCTTCTACTCCACCATCTTGGCTCCACCCCCCAAGACAGTTCCTTTTTCTTCTTTAAAGGCTCATTATTTTAAGGTTCTAGGGGAAGGGAAGAGAAGAGAGAATATGGAAATAGAACATCTTTAAGTAAGATTGAAAAATTTTAATACAGACTTTTCCTCTATCAGTGCATCATTATGGCAGTTCCAGCTGGGCAATGCACCTCCTTCCTTCTTACCTTCTGCTCTGCTCTTCACTCCTCTAGCCCCCCCCTTCTTTCCTTTTTTCCTCCCCTCTCCCCCCCTCCCCTCCTTTCCTCACCCTTCCCAAACCCTCCCTGTCCCTCCCAATTTCCCACTTCCCTCTTAATCTTGGTTACATTGGCTTCATTTGTACAGAAACTTTTCCATTTAATGTAATCAAAATTATCCATTTGACATTTTATGATGCTTTCTAACTCTTGTTTGATCATAAAGTCTTCCCTTCTCCATAAATCTGACAAGTAAACTATTCCTTGCTTTCCCAAATTGCTTACAGTATCAACCTTTATACCTTGATCTTGCATCCATTTAGACTTGATTTTGGTATATGGTATTAGATATTGGTATATGCCCAGTGACTGCCATACTATATTCCAGTATTCCCAGCAGTTTTTGTAAAATAGTGAGTTCTTATCCCCCAAAACTGGGGTCTTTGGGTTTATCAAAGAGTAGATTACTATGGTCATTGACTACTGAGTCTCATATACCCAAACTATTTCATTAATCCACTGATCTATTCCTTAGCCAGTACCAAGGAGTTTTGTTTTGTTTTTTTTGCTTTTTAGAGGGCAGTTGAGGTTAAGTGACTTGCCCAAGGTCACAGGGCTAGTTTTTGTGTTAAGTGTGAGGCCGGATTTGAACTCAGGTCCTCCTGACTCCAGGGCCAGCGCTCTATTCACTGTGCCACTTAACCGCCCCAAGTACCAAGTAGTTTTGATGACTGTTGCTTTATAATACAGATTAAAATCTGGTATAGCTAGTCCACCTTCCCTAGCACTTCTTTTCATTAATTCCCTTGATATTCTGGACCTTTTGTTCTTCCAAATGAATTTTGTTGCTATTTTTTCTAGGTCTATAAAGTAGTTTTTTGATTGGTATGGCACTAAATATGTAACTGAATTTAGGTAAAATTATCATTTTTATTATATTAGCTCAACCCAGCCACAAGCAACCAATGTTTTTCCAATTAGTTAGATCTGACTTTATTTGTGTGAAAAGTGTTTTGTAGTTGTGTTCATATAGGTCCTGGATTTGTTTTGGCAGGTAGATTCCCAAATAGGTTCCAGTACCTTTAAATGGGATTTCTCTTTCTATCTCTTGCTCTTGGACTTCATTAGAAATATACAGGAAAGCCAAGTATTTATGTGGGTTTGTTTTATATCCTGCCACTTTGCCGAATTTATTTATTATCTCAAGTAGTTTTTTACTTGATTCTCTAGGATTCGTTAAGTATGTCATCATATCATCTTCAAAGACTGATAACTTAGTCTCTTCTTTGCCTAATTTGATTCCTTCTATTTCTTTTTCTTCTCTTATTGCTACTGCTAACATTTCTAATACCAGATTGAATAAGAGGGGTGATAGTGGACACCTTTGTTTCACCCCTGATCTTATTGGAAATGCTTCTAGCTTATCCCCATTATGCATAATACTTGCTGATGGTTTTAGATAGATGCTACTTATTGTTTTAAGGAAGGCTCCATTTATTCTTATACTTTCTAGTGTTTCAAATAGGAATAGGTGTTGTATTTTGCCCAAAGCCTTTTCTGCATCTATTGAGATAATCATATGGTTTCTGCTAGTTTTGTTGTTGATGCGACCAATTATACTGATGGTTTTCCTAATATTGAACCATCCTTGCGTTCCTAGTATAAATCCTACATGATTGAAGTGTATTATTCTTGTTGCTGTAGACTTTTTGCTAATATTTTATTTAAAATTTTTGCATCTATATTCATGAGGGAAATTGGTCTATAATTTTCTTTCTCCATTTTATCTCTTCTGAATTTAAGTATCAGTACCATATTTGTTTCATTAAAATAATTTGGTAGGACTCTTTCTTCTCCAATTTTCCCAAATAGTTTGTAAAGTATTGGAATCAATTGTTCTTTAAACATTTGATAGAATTTGCTAGTAAATCCATCTGGCCCAGGAGATTTTTTCCCAGGTCATTCATTGATGGCTAGTTCAACTTCTTTTTCTAAGATGGGGTTATTTATCTCTTCAGTTAATCTGGGCAATTTATAAATAAACTTTCTTATGACCCACAGTTAATTAATGGCAATCAGTTTTCCTTACTTACCATCTAGTTTTGCTCCCAGTACTCCAGGTTGATTAAGTGTCTTCTCAGCCTTTTAATCCAGGACAAGTGGGGCACAAAAATTGTTCCATTGTAAAACTCTTGTTGCCTGGAACTAAGTCTAACACAGAACAAGATACTATATACAACTGAGCAAACAATGAACAAGTATACTTAATAATTAAGTAAATACTTTTAAGTATATAGAATTGGAATTATATATAATCATTCTTAATAAAAATTAAGCAGTGAGATTGCTTTTATTTATGAAATGGTTTTATTTATGTGTATCTATAAAGCTCAAGTAAGATTCATTTGTAGCCCCATATATCTGATATAAAAAAACACATACACACATTCAACCTGTAGAAAAACTTTTGAAACCCCCAGAGGCCAAATACATTAGCAGATACATCGTAACTATAAAGCTATTATGAGATCTAGAATGAATGGGGTAGGGAGAAACAGAAACAGAGACAGAGAGATAAATAGACACACACACACACACACACACACACGTGGATGCACACATGCATACACACATATACACACACACATCATTCCCCAGAAGACTTTTTCTTCTCCTTTTCTTCAAAATTTCCAGTTTTTCTTTCATTTTCTGAAAAGAAGAAAATTTCTTTTCAGTTGAATCTTATTAAGCCACCAAAGAATTTCACCACCAGATGAGAAAGTTGAAAATAAAAGGGTTTGTAACATCAATGTCAACAGCCCCTGAACTAGAGCTCCAAATAGAAAGAGAAAGGTGGTGGATACCCACCCACCTCTCTGCTATAGCCCAATCACCTGGGCTTGTTTCTTTATTTTTCTCTCTCACTCCCCAAAGTTCAGATCTGCCTCTGAAGGAGGTTATGAATCAGAATTTTAGGGGATGCCCATGTACATGAATTCATAGCCTTTAGCAGAAGCTAAAATTAGAAGTTAAGGTTCTTATTATCTCCAATAGTAAAGAGAGCAAAATGACATCTTGCTGGCAGCTAGCTGGTTCAAGGTACTCTTGAAGTCAGAAAAAAAATAACAAGAATAGGGATGATTACCTTTGGGATTCATTCTGTACCTACACACAACTGGAATTTCACCTATTGCCAATGAAACATAAGAATGCAAACAGATTATCTAACAATTGGTCTATTGTTGTAAGGTCTATTGATGGAGAAAGAGGGAAAAATATTCATTTTGAATTCGTTCAGGAAGAGTAAAGGCACTAAATATTTAATAGTAAATCGAGTTCTGTCTACAATGTTAAATTTAGGTTTCTCCATTAAGCTCAATATTTAAAGCAGCAGCATATCTACTTAAGTTTCATTCTTTTCAAACAGTACTTCACAAGCCCGAAGTATATAAATACCTCTACCCAGAAAACATGCCACATTGCCCAGCTATCTAGTAGCTATCCTGAGGACACAGGAGCTATGTGATTAAAGGTTGGATAGCATCCCTGGATTCAGGATGATGGTCTTTGTTTTTATTGAAGCTACTTGTGCTTGCCAAATCAACTTTTCTTTAGAAACCAGAAATAATAACTTCTAAAATGGATATTTATTCTTCCATTTCCCCAACCCCTCCCCAAACTTCTGATTGTACAGAAAATTCATTAGTATTCTGCAAATGCTTAAATATAAAAATAAAACACTGAACAATTGGTTATAAAGATCATTACGAAAAAAATAAATCATATGTGTCCTAATTAAACATCATGCTTTCAATAACAACAAACTTGGAAAGCAGCCTATTTAAAGACATTCAATTATGAAGAGATGCCAATTCAAATGACCTAGAATTACTCTATAGTCACAAGAAAATAAAGATGAGAATGGATAAGAATGTTCCATAAGAACAAAGAAATTCAAGATTCAACTCAAAATTCAATTCAAAATAGAACATTATAGAAAATTGAGCCTAACAGGAAATGAAAAATTTGGAATTTCAATAGAAGAGAAGCATTTCTAGGGGGAAAAAGGTAAGTTTTGTGGGGGAGAAGAAAAGCATAGAACCAAAAAATATCATAGGTCTAACTTAAGAATGTTGTTTATTTTTTTCTCCCCAGGTATAAGATGGCTATTTATTTCTATTACCATAAGAAAAATGCATAAAATGCAAAAGATTCATAAGTAAACATTGATATTTTGATATGCATAATTAAAACCTGAAAGAGTAGCTCCTGTTTATAACTTCAGTTTTAGATCCCAAAAAGGCTGATATATAAAACATTGCAGAATTAACACTAGATTAGGAGGGAAAAATCAATAAGAAAGAAAACAAAGTAATGGAAAATTTCTTGAAAGAGGGCAACCCAAAAGAATGTTACTTAAACTAAGGGGTTGGCTTATGGTGGGTTAAGACATTAAGAAAAAAATTAATGTACTTAAAATTCACCTAAGAAGACACATACAGGATGAATGAAACCTGAAATAAATTTAATATGTATCAAGAGTATTTTTTTTTAAATCAGGCATGGCAATCATCCTATCAAAGTAACCTTCAAAAAAAATCACAATATCAAACATATATAAAACTTCCCCCTTAATAATATTTTCCCAATTATATGTAAAGACATATTTTAGCATTCACCTTTATAAGATCTTGAATTCCATTTTTTTCTCCCTACTATATTATAAGAAATTATGAAAGTGATAATTTCAGAATAATATAGGAAAACAAATTAACAGATACAAAGTGAAATGAGCAGAACCAAGAGAACATTGTACACAGTATATATATATATATATATATATATATATATATATATATATATATATATATATATATAAACAAAAACTAAAAGTAAAATACTTAATTACTTTTATTAACATGATGATTTATAGGAAATTTGAAATGACTCATGATGAAAAATACTGTCTAATTCCAGAGAGAGAACTGATGAACTCTGAGTGCAAATTAAAGCATATTTTTAAATTTTCTTTTTCTCTTTTGAAATGTGGAAATATGTTTTACATGAATTCACACATATAAGCATCATTTTGCTTGCCTTCTCAATGTGGGGGAGGGGCAAATGAAGAAGGGGCAAAAGGGAAAAAATTTGTAAAAAAAAAATGTTAAAAAATAAAGAAAACTATACCACAATAAAAATAGTGATTAATATGGGGAATATAATCAAAAGATAAAGTCCTAAATGGAGACTTTATAATGATATCTTCAATAATGAGTGTGTATATAACAATCATAAAAACAATTAAAACCTATATAAAAGAGAATGATGACAACAACATGATATATACAGATTTAGGGGTTGCAGTTAAAACTTTCCTTGTCACAGATAAAATTGCAAGAAGAATATTAATGCGCTGCATGTGTAACTTAAAATGATAGGAAATCAATATAAAACCCAAATAAACATAAATATAGACATCTTAAAAATCAAAAGAAATACATAAGATGGAAAATTTAAAGACTATAGGTACAATATAAAAAAGTAACATTGGTTCTTTGAACAAAATATTTGCATAGAGACTTAAGCAATATGTCATAAAGCTATTACCAGGTTAGATTTATACCAGCAATGCAGGATTAATACATGATTTGGAAAACTATAAATAAAACTGACCAAATTAATAACTACAAGAAGAAAAATCATAAAAAAATATATCAATAAATGCAGAAAAAGTTTTTAAAATGATAATACCCATTCCTTTTTAAAAAATAATAGAAAGCATAGGGATAAATGACTCTTTCCTCAATATGATAATTTGTTTCTACCTAAAATTAATAACCAGCATTAGCTGCAAAGGGGAAGGAAAAAACCCTAATAGGATCAGAGGTAAAGCAAAAAATACTAACATCTCAATTATTATTCAATATGGTGTGAGAAATGCTAGATATAACAATAAAATATGAAAAAAATTGAGGGAATATGCATAGACAAAGAAGAAACAATCGTTTACTTAATGACTCCTAAAGCATCAACTAGAAAAGTAATTGAAACAACAAATTTATTGAAAGTTCAGATTATATAGTAAACCCAGATAAATCATAAACATTTCTGGATATTGTTAAAATGGAGCAGAAAGAGATAGAGAAATTCCATTTAATATAATTTTTAAAAAGCATAAAATACTTTTGTGTCTACCTGCTAAAATATACACAAGAACCACTATTATAAACCACTACTGATGCAAAGAAAACACTAAGTAATTGGAGAAATGTTAATTGCTCATGAGTAGGTTGAGCCAATTCAATACAAATAACAAATCTCTATAGATTAATTTACCTATTCAGTGTCATACCAATCGTCTACCAAAGGATTATTTTATAGAACTAGAAAAAATAAAAGCAAAATTAATCTGGAGGAATAAAAAGTCATTAATCTGTTAGTTGGTCAATAAGCATTTATTAAGTATTAACTATGTTCCAGGAATTATGCTAACATTCTTTCCCCCCCCAAAAAAATGTAATTCAAAAGCAAGAACACAAATAGAGAATAGATAAAAGACACAAAATCATATCATAAACTTAAATATTGGAACTTAAATACAAAGTTGGAAAGAAAGAAAAGCATGTCATGTGCATAGCAGAACATAAGAGAGGTTTTGAAATATGTAACAATAAATTTTCATTACAAGAAAGCCTGTATGATAAATAATACTCATTATGTTGAGAATTGTCCATCTTTTCTTTGCTTCTGTGTGAGTTTTCTTTTGTTCTCTTCTGTGCACTTTTTTACTTTGTTCTTTTTTATTGCCCCCCCCCCTTCCCTGAAGTCTGAAATAAAGTTTAGATATGTTTCTCCATAGTTATAGGTATATACATACACATATATACATACATATATAGATATAAACTTTCCCAAACCTTTTGACTCCTGATCCTTTATTTTTATGTATATACATATCTCTTGCTTCCTATCCCCCCTGCCTCCTCTACTTTACTTTAACCCACTACCTTGCCCTCCTATGACTTGCCTACCCCCCTCCAAGGATCCCTCCCCATCCTCCCATTCCCATAAATCTAAACACCTTTCTTTTTTGATCATAATTTTCAGTTAGTCCAATTATTTTTATATTTTCTCTTCTTGATATATTCTCCAAATCTTTTCTATTTCTTATAAGATGTCTCATTTTCTCTTCTATTTTTCATTATTCATATTTTGTTTAGTTATTTCGTGATCTTATAATTTTGCTGACTTCACTTTGCCCAGTTCTAATTTTCAAGGTGGCATTTTCTTCCTTTGGATTCTGGATCCCCTTTTCTAGTTGGTTGACTTTCCTTTCCTTTCATACCCTTCTTGTTTTTCTTGGATTATTTTTATTTCCTTCTTTAGTTTTTCATCCATCTCTGTCATTTGATTTATTTGAAGTCTTTTTTAAGGTCTACTATAAGTTCTTTTTGGTCAGGTGACCCTTTGACTACTCTTTGGGTGTTTCTTTACTTTAATTTCCTCCTCTGAAGATGAATCACAGTCATCTCTATTCCCATAATAGGTTTCTGTATTTGGATTCTTTCTCCTTTGCCTGTGCATTTTTTGTGGTGATAGCTTATTTGTAGTCATCTCTAGCCCTGGGGTATGGGAAATAGTGCCTCTTGCCTCAGATCTTCAGTTCTTCCCTCAAGCTTTAAACCAAGATCAAACCTCACCCCCAGTGCTCTTTGCAGCACAACTGGGTATGGCATTACTGGTCAGCAGAGTTTGCCTCAATCTTTCCCATCTTCCTGGGCTCAGATGCCCAACTCCCCTGTCTACCCCAGGGGTGGAAGCTCCTGGGGTTGAAGGAACCTCTCAAAAAACCTACTAAGCCCAGGGCATGCTGTTTGTTGTTTAGGAGACTTGCCATTTGTTGTTAAAAGGGCACCTAACTTGGAGGTGTTTACTTTTCACAGGGGGGTCACTTAGCCTCAATTGCCCTGCCTTCCCACCTCCAAAAAAGCAGAAAAAAAAGGATCAGGAAGATTCCTTTTCTTGAAAAAGCAACAGAACTTTAGAAAAGACTTGAAGGAAGACAGAATAGTTCCAGACTTGGGAAACAGCAGGAGAAAATTACCAAAGTTGAAAAATGAAACGTCTAATGCAGAGATCAGGAAGAAGGCCAAAGTCACTGGATTACCAAGTTCATCATGGGGTTCAGGTAGGAGTTAAGGTTTAAAAGGACTGGAAAGGTAAGAAGAGTTATACAGGTATTTAGAGGTAAAGCAGAGGATTTTATATTTGATCCTGGAAGCAATAGGGAGTCACTAGAGTTGACAGAATAGTCAGGTTTACATTTTAGGAAGATCAATTTGATGGCTGAGATGAGGATAGAGTGAATAGAAGAGAGTCTTTAGGCAAGGAGACCAAATGAAACTAATGAAATAGTCCAGGTGTGAGGTGATGTGAGCCTACAAGAAGGCTGTGGCAATGTTAGAGGAGAGAAAGGGAAATGCACAGAAGATGTTATAAAAATAAAAATGACAAAATGTCACTTAATTGGATATGGGAAGGGAGAGAGAGAGAGAGAGAGAGAGAGAGAGAGAGAGAGAGAGAGAGAGAGAGAGAGAGAGATAACACCTAAATTGCAAGCCTGGATGAATGCTAGGTTGGTGGTACCCTCTACAGTAGTAGGAAACTTAGGAAGAGAGGAGGGTTTTGGGGGAAACATAATCTGTTCAGTTTGTGCTATGTCAAGTTTAAGATGTCTATGAGACTTCTGACCAGAAATGTTCCATAAGTGGTTGAAGATATGAATCTGAAAATAATCTGATGAGAACATGGACTTTAGATAATTAAATGAGAGAAAAAGAACTAGAGGCATCAAATGTAGACACTCTTTTCAAGGAAATTATTTAGAAGGGAGAAGAGAAATAGAACAATATAATAGAAGAGACAGAAGGATCAAGTGAGGGATTTTTTAAGGCTAGAGCAGAGATGGGTATTATATTTTAAAAGTTTGGTACAAATAAAACAGATATAGCCAAGATCAGAAGAAAAACAAAATAATTGGTGGGGAAATTATACAGACAATTTCTCAGATAAAGGTCTCATATCTCAAATATACAAAAGCTTTGTAAAATCTACAAGGATGTGGGTCATTTCCCAAATGATATATGGTCAAAAGATATAAACAGGCAGATTTTAGACAAATAAATAAGATAATTTATAATCATATGAAAAATTATCTAAATCACTTTTGGTTAGAGAAAGACATATTGAAATAACCTTGAGATATCATCTTACACCTATCAGATTAGCTAAAATGATTGAAGAAGAAAACAACAAATGTTGGAGAATATGTGGGGAAATTGGGACACTAATTCATTGTGTTGGTAGAATTTTGAACTGATTCAACCATCTTGGAGTGCAATTTGGAATTATGACTGAAGAGTTACTAAACTGCCTATACCCATTGACACAGCAATACAGCTACTAGATCTATTTCCAAAGACAATTAAGGAAAAATGAAAAGAACCTACATGTTCTAAAATATTCATAGTTGCTTTCTTTGTAGTGGCAAAGAACTGGAAATTGCAGGAATACCCATCAAAAGGAGAATGGTTGAATAAGTTGTGGTACATGGTTGTGATGGAATAATAACGTGGTATAAGAAATGGTTAGCTTGATGATCTTAGAAAAACATGGATAGACTTGGTAGCATTAATTTCACTGGATAAACACTAGATGATTTCAAATAAATACAGGGGTAAAACATGTTGTCCCTTTCCACAACATCATTTGACAAAGTTCTAGAAATACTACAGATATCGATATGACAAGAGAAGGAAATTAAAGGTGAAATTGTCAAAGAGGACTCAAAAGTATTCCTATTGGCAGAGGCCATAATGGGTTACTTAGAAAACTGAACAGCATCACCAACAACAAAAAATACTTGAGGCAATAGTTTCAGTAAAGCAGAAGAATACAGAACAAATCCACAAAATTTAATAAATTTCATATAATTATAATAAAATCTAGAAATAAATATTATAAAAGGAAGTCCCATACAAACTAACTGCAAAATACACTAAATATCTGTGAATCAGTCTAGTAAGACATGTAAGACGTGAATGCAATTACAAAACTATTTAGAGAACAAGTGAAATAACTGGAAGCATATTCATTGTGGCTATGGTTCAGTATAACTCAAAATGATAATGGTGCCTAGATTAATTTAAGAGTTACTGTTATGCTAATCAAGGGGATATTTTATACAGTTTGAAAAATAATATCAACATTTATTTGGTGGAACAATAGGTTAAGACTCTCAAAGGAAATAATGGGGTAAAAGTAGATATCCATGGAAGAATAGAATTTTTTTTTGCTTTGTGTTGTGGGGAAGGTAGGGCAATTGAGATTAAGTGACTTGCCCAAAGTCACAGGGCTAGTAACTGTTAAGTGTCTGAGGCTGGATTTGAATTCAGGTCCTCCTGACTCCAGGATTGGTGCTCTATTCACTGTACCGCCTAGTTGCCCCAAGAATAGCACATCTTGACTGCAAATTATATTTAAAACAATAGTAATCAAAACTATTTGGCTTTGGTTAAAATAAACAAATTGACTAGATAAGGAAAAATCAGGAACAACTCACTATCCAGTATTGAGTATATTTGAAAAGACAGACTACCGGGAAACTCCCTATTTGATAAGAACTAACTATAAAAACTGGAAAGAAATTTGGCAAAAAAATAAAATCACAACAGCATTTTACACCACATAATACAATAATTTCCAAGTTCAACTTAATTATAAATGACCACATCATAAATAATTGGAGAAAAAAATAGGTTTGAGAGTCTTTCACATCTATAACCAAGTAGAAAGCCTTTAACCAAAGGAAAGAAGTGAACACACACACACACACACACACAAACACACACATGCACATGCACATGCACACACACGTGCACAAATTTGGATAATTTCAGTTACTTATAATTGAATATCTTTTTTTTAAATTTTTTTAACTTCTGGTTTACATCATTCATTTCCACCAGATTTTGAGTTACAATTTTTTCCCTACCCACCACCCCAGAATAGCAGTAACACTAGATATCCCCTCGTCCAATCTGCTCTCTCCCATATCTTCTCCCATACCCCCTTTGACTTTGCCATTAGGGCAAGGTGAATCTCTGAGCCCCAATGCCTGGACATCTTATGAAACATTTAATTTTAAAACTTTGATTTTCAGATCCATTCCCTTCCTCCCTCATCACCCACTCCCTCTGAGAAGATAAGCATTTCAGTATGTGTTGTACATGTATAGCTATGCAAAACATTACCATAGTAGATATATTGTAAGAGACTGCTTATATTTCCTTCCCACCCATCTCACCTCCCACCTGGTCCATTCCTTATTTTGATCCTCTCCCTCTTCGAAAGTGGGTACTTCCAACCTCCCCTCCCCCTAGAATGCCCTCCCCTGATCATCTCCCCCTCTCATCCCCCTTCCCCCTACTCTCCTGCAGGGTGAGATATCCCATTTAGTATGTATGTGATTTTCTCCTTGAGCCAACTTCAATGAGAATATGGTTTTGCCTTTTTGCCTTCCTGTTCTTACCCTCCCCTGCAACTACTTCCCCTTGCCTCTTCTACATGAGATAGTTTGCCCTACCCTGTCTCTCCCCAGCTCTTCTTGCCACTTTCCTCTCTCATCTCTTAACTTCACCCCTTAAGTATCATCCCTTCCCACCAAATTCAACCTGTGCCCTCTATCCATGTATACCTGTAAACATATGCCCATATACCCTTCTTCAATTATTTTCATAATGAGAAAGGTTTCATCAGGCACAGTTATTGTTTTTCCATGTAGGAATATGAATAGTTCAACTTTGATGAGTTCCTTTTGATTTCTTTTCCCTGATTACCTTCTCAAGTATCTCTTGCTTCTTGTGTCTGGATGTCATATTTTCTATTCAACTCTGTTTTTTTCCTCAAGAATGCTTGAAAGTCCTCTATTCTACTGAATGACCATATTTTCCCCTGAAACAAAATACTCAGTTTTGCTGGGTAGGTGACCCTTGGCTTCAATCCCAGCTCTTTTGCCCTCTGGAATATCATATTCCATGCTCTTCAATCCCTCAGTGTAGAAACTGCCAGGTCCTGGGCTATTCTGATTGTGTTTCCACAATATTGAAATTGTTTCTTCCTGGCTGCTTGTAGTATTTTCTCCTTGATTTGGGAGTTCTGGAACCTGGCTATAATATTCCTAGGAGTTTTCTTTTTGGGATCTTTTTCAGGAGGTGATTGGTGGATTCTTTCAACCTCTATTTTGCCCTCTGTGTCTAAAACATCAGGGCAATTTTCCTTGAGAATTTCTTGAAGGGTGATTTCTAGGTTCTTTCTTTGATCATGGCTTTCAGGTAGTCCAATAATTTTTAAATTATCTCTCCTGGATCTATTTTCCAGGTCAGTGGTTTTTCCCATGAGATATTTCACATTGCCTTCTATTCTTTCATTTGTTTGGATCTGTTTAACAGCATCTTGATTTCTCATAAAGTCACTAGCTTCCATTTGCTACAGTCTAACTCTGAAGGAATGAATCTCCTCAGTGAGCTTTTGAGATTCTTTTTCCATCTGGCAAATTTGGCTTTTTAAGGCATTCTTCTCTTCATTGCCTTTCTGAGCTTCTTTTGCCATTTGAGTTAGTCTATTCTTTAAGGTATTATTTTCCTCAGTCAGGCTGTTGACTGTCATTTCATACTTTTCTTGCATCTTTCTCATTTCTCTTCCCAATTTCCCCCCAATTCTCTTATCTGCTTCTTAAGGTCCTTTATGGCATGTAGCCAGCTTG